>JAWDGP010004754.1:102500-139079 GCA_033675545.1 Elysia crispata
AAAAAATACGATAGAAATCAGACAGAGACAAGAGCAAGGGGGAGAGAAGGGAGGCAGATACAGAAGGAAAGATAGACAGACAGATAGAGATAGAGGAAAAGGAGTGGGAGGCGAAGCAGAGATAGAAGGAAAGATAGACAGACAGACAGAAACAAAACAGAGGAGAGGCAGAGATGGAAGGAAAGATAGACAGACAAACAGACAGAGACAGAGGCAAAGAAGAGAGAGGGGAGGCAGACACAGAAGGAAAGATAGATAGACAGAGACAAAGGAGAGAGAGAGAGAGAGAGGGGGGGGGCAGAAATAGAAGGAAAGATAGATAGACAGAGACAAAGGCAAAGGAGAGAAAGAGCGGGGACAGAGACAGAAAGAAAGATAGGGCTAGACACAGAGACAGAGACATAGAGAGAGAAAGAGAAAGATACAGAGAGTCAGACAATGAGGAAAACCTGATAAAAGATACAGTAATGCTGTTCCATTGAGGGAAAAAAATCGAAAGAGTCTACATGTAATCTAAACTCAAAGAAGATTTATAGAACACAACATGGTTCTTGATTAAAAAAAAATAATAATCGAAAGAGTCTACATGTAATCTAAACTCAAAGAAGATTTATAGAACACAACATGGTTCTTGATTAAAAAAAAAATAATAATCGAAAGAGCCTACATGTAATCTAAACTCAAAAAAGATAAATTTACAGAACACATCATGGTTCTTGATTTAAAAAAAAAAAAAATGAAAATTCCCTGTCTTGGTGATAGCACAGGATTCTATTCTCAAAAGCCCAAGCCTGAAGTTAGGTCAACACGTCACACGAGCCGAGCCACTTGGCCTAGTATTACTCACGCAGAAACACACAGTGTCTGCCCCTCTTGTAGATCTCTAATGAGTTGTAAATGAAACCGATGAAACACGATAGAATACACAGGAACTGAAGGTCGCAGCATGGCCGGTCCGGAGCAAGTGGAAACATTCAAGGCGCAAGACGTGTCGTGGAATGGGAGACATAGAAACAGAGGATAAGAGGAGAGTAAAGAAAGAGGGAAGGAGAGGGAAGAGGATGGGGAGGGGCGCGGCTGGGGTGGGATAATACGAATAGAGCAGAAAAAAAGTGGGAGCAAGACAGAAAAGAAAAGGATAAATAGAAGAAAAAGTGATAGATGGATGAGAGAGAGAGAGAGAGAGAGAGAGAGAGAGAGAGAGAGAGAGAGAGAGAGAGAGAGAGAGAGAGAGAAAGAGAGAGAGAGAGAGAGAGAGAGAGAGAGAGAGAGAGAGAGAGAGAGAGAGAGAGAGAGAGAGAGAGAGAGAGAGAGAGAAAGAGAGAGAGAAAGAGAGAGAGAGAATGAGGAGGGGTGGCAGAGAGGAGGAGGAGGAGGGATAAAATAGACATAGAGAGATAAAATATAATAGAAGTAAGTGAAAGAAACAAACTCAGGAGACAGAAATTTATATCAGCATATACATGAACAAAATTATCTTCAGCAAGAGTCAAAATAATCATTAACATTAGTATCTCTCAAGCTAGAATACGCTGCATCAGTATAGAAACGAAATGATTAGCTTTGGTTTTTTTTTTTCCACTTCAAAACAATCTGTGTATCCTTGTTCCTTAACTAACGATCTTCAGTTCTGTATTGAAACGGGCCAGCAAGAGCGCGCTCATGTATATGCCTGATATATTGGCCTAGCGTGTTTAGTTTTTGGCTTTATTAGATACGTGACATTCTTCTCTCTTGTTTACTCTTTTTTTTCGAAAGCCCGAAGTCAGTTTAAGCCCTCTCTTTATGATTTTCGGATTTATAAAAATACTTAGATCTGTATCTTGCCGCAACTTTATGTGAAGCAAATTATATATATATATATATATATATATTACCATTGATTCCCCATGTAATCTATAGCTATTTTTTTTGTCTTATTTTGATTACGTAAGCTCTCTTGGCCTTGACCTTCTTTGAAGTGTTTGTTGAGCATAATGTATTGTTACACAGGATGTCTTCTTCTGCTCACGATTTTCTTTGTTTCGCTACAAATCTGTGCGCAGTACAGTAATTTTTTGAATCTGTGTCAGGAATTTTATCCTTTCGTAAACTCCATGAAATTAGGGGGTTATGAATAAATCGTTACAGTTTCAAAGCAGAGGATATGAACAAAAATAATTCTTGAAAGATGACACAACGGCTGGAGACAGAACGATAAAGCAATGGACACAATGCCATACTCATAAAGTCTTGGGATTGATATGGAAAGTCAAACTTTTTTTTTACTATTATTAAATTTTAAAGGAGAAAGCAGATATTTTATGACTGTGCTGTAGTTATAATAATTTTTCGCAAGTTTTTGTAAAAAAAAAAATCAAAATTTATTTATATATCCATTTAAAATTTCATTATCAAGTATGTCAGTAAAAAAAAAAAGAAAAAGAAAAAAAATGGCTTGTTATCAATTCTCACAAGACAGTACGCCTTGAGGCACTTTGGAAATCATAGAATTCTAAAAGGATTTAAAAAGATCTCTGTTTGATTAGGAAAGGACAAAAGTAGCTGATTTCTCATACAGAAACTGAGAGAGGGAAAAGTTTTAAGTACTTTGAAGGAATTTTTATGCCTGACAATAACAACAACAACAACAGAGGATACCGACTAACCGTGTACTTTCCAAATCTGTTTTTGGATCCTTTTAAACGCTTGTTAGAAAGTTGTAGATTTTCGCATTAAGTGCATGAAAGTGCACTGCCGTGCGGGAATTCTTATCCGCGCAGTTCTTTAAACCTACCTGATAATTATATACTGTTTAAAAAAAAAAAACCCTATGAATAGATTTGGATTTTACGAAATCAGTAACCTATTTTTATTTATCACAGCTTCAGTTGTTGTTGTTGTTGTTGTTTTTATTTTTTTCCTTTTGTTCAAATTTTAAAATTATGCTTTATAAACTTTTTTTTTTTCATTGTGAAATGTTTCTTAAAGGCAAGGCGGATAGAGCGAGGAGAGACTTTATTTTGTTTCTATATCTTTTTCATTCTAAAAGATTTTGAGAACCTCGGTAAAAAAATGATTTTGGCCTTAGTTGCAAGGAGCACTAATCCTATCATGGGTAAACTCTCAGAGAGTCGATGTTCACCCACTCCATAGCACGGTAGGTTGACAACACCTTACAATAATGTTCTTTGGGCGTTGCCATTGCAATCGACCTCACGTGGAGACCATCTTTGTCCTCCCACGTCTGTAGAGGTGAAGGCGCCCACAGGAAGTTAGCTCCGCGCATGGCGTCCTCCTCCACTATGATTGGTCGCCCTACAGAGAAGTAGCGCTCTCGCGCATGCTCTGTTGAGAGAGTAAGCGCCAGAAACAAGGCATATTTGTTTAGAGACGCGCATGTATTGGGCTCACTTCTGAGAGCCGTGTCGTTCTGACCTGACAAGGCTTGCCACAGGGCTTCCTTGGCGACGAGCTTCATGTTAACCTCCAGGGGACTCTCCTTATCGGTCCGCATCTGCAAAGAGTCAGAATAGATCTTGGCAGTGACCAGAGCAGTTGTGGCAACGACCACATTGCCATGGTTTAAGCTGATGCTAGGCTGTTTACCGAAAAACCATGGGTTCTCTGCGATTTTGTTGGAGATGGCCACTCTATCCCTGTACTCGCCTGCGAAGACCATCTGGGCAAGGACTGTCCACATCGACTCCTCGCCGTCAGTGTCAAGGTTACGGATGTCTAAAAACGGCTGGAACTTTTTCGCAGATTCTAGAAATGGCTCCAACAGTCGGTTAAGAGCTTCATCTACCTGATCTTCTAATGAACTAAATTTTACCGTCAGGAAGTCGTTGATATATTTTCCGATCACTCCGTGTGCCTCTTCGTCCGTAATTTCTGGTTTCAGGTCCTTTCCTTTGTCAATTTCGGACCACATGGTCCCTGCGCCAAACTGCGCGTGATTCGCACCTTCTATGAAGATAACCGGCGTCCTGTAGAGTCCTCGATAAAACGTCGCCATATCTTTCGTCAGTTTCTCGTACTCCTGCACAACCCTGGTTATTCTCGTCACCCCGTCCAGCTCTGCAGCCAGAGTGAGGACAGCGACAGGGTAGTCGCGGAGCTGTGTTTTCCTGGATACGGTGGCGCCCATCAGAACTATCGCTTTCAGATCAGATTGTTTGGCGTAATCCTGGAGAAATATCCCTGAAACAAAGTGTTTTTGACATAATTTTTTTATGGAACGATAAATTATTTACATGATGACAATTTTAACAATTTTTAGAAACAGAAAAATAGAAAGACATGCACATTTTCTGCCGTTCTCTTGAAACCTCAGCCACTTTGATTTTTATGCCTCAAACCGATAAAGAAATAATGAAAAAAATCAGCGTTTACGTCAATTTGAATTGTCGCAGTGTTTTCTTTCTTTGCATATTGAAAGAAATGAAAGTTAAGATAAGAGATAAGATGTGCATAATTATTTTGCGGCAGCTTGTATATTTTTCATTTGCAGGGCTTAAAGATCATATCGAGGCATCTATTCACAATTTTCAGTTCTACCTTCCATTGATCATCATAATTGGTTATAATCTGTCTACCGAAAAATAAAAAGACAGAGACGCGACCCAGCTTTAATTGTGGGGAAAGGCAACTATAGATAGAGACATGTCGAAAAACCCGCCTGAGATTTCTTCCATGATGTATTTTGATACTGTTTTCAAGAGTTACATACCTCCCCACCCATGGCCGACACCTACGTAAGATTTTGATGTCATTCCTGCTTTTTTGAACTCTTCGATGGCCTGCTGTACACCTCGATGGAGTTCAGGCTCAGTAACAAGGCCAAAGAAATAGTTATCAGTGAATGCTACCCACACTCGCAGGTGACTAGCTTCCTGGATAGCCCGAGCTGAAAGCAAGAAAAGGTTTCGGAGTTTGTCAGAAGTTGGTCATTAAACTAAGGACTAAGAAAGATTTTAAATGGAAAGATAAAGAATATTCTGTTTTCTACAGTTTCTATTTACAGATACTCTGGGTGGGGTATAAGTTTTTAGATTTTGTTGACACTGGCATTTATGATGTTAACTATTCGCCAAGTAGTTTTAATGATGAAAAAATTAAAGATAAACTTAAAATGCTAAGCTGACAAACATTTTTGCAATCAGTTTGAACAATACTGAAAAATAAATATGTAACATGAGCAGCAGCAATGTGAGTGATTGGGCACTTTTAAAACTACCTCAGGACAGAGGGTTAAGAAATGATATCCAAATGATATAAACGGCTTTTTTTAATACGATAAATAGTAATGCCTGTTTTCATACGAACATCAAGAACATCGTCTATGATACTTATGATAAAGAGGAATACAAATAAATTGTTTTCATGAGATATCACTCAACACGAATCAAAACAGCTTAGGCATTTTTAATACCATATAACTTTGAGTATTAACGCGTAAGGCTAAACTGACTTGTGTACATCAAAATCTTGGCATTTCAAATTCTTGTAATCAGGTAAATAATCTCATAAATTCAGCATAATATTTCAATACGTTTTTGGGAATATTTCACGTGGAACTTTCAGAGTCTAATCTATGCTCAATACTGTAGAGGAAATTTTATTTTGAGGATAAACTAAAAAAAAACAAAACAAAAAAACAACTAAACTGGAATTTATTAGTTATATGTATACCAATATTTATAAGCCTAGTCCACCATGAATGGTGAAGTAGTTATTCAAGAGCAACCTAATTCTAGAGGCAACTGAGCATATTTCCAAATCAAAGGTAGGGAAGGGATACATAGTGTTTTCTACCAGTACAAAATCAGTCGTATAAAGATTTCAATAACATTTATATCATGCATTCTTTGAGCTAAAAACTTGGAGTAATAGAACTGAAAATTTATTCTAAAAATTCTAGTTTAGTCCTCCACGTCAATACTTTTTTTTTCCTTTCTAACACAAAATATTTAACAAAAATTAGTTCCCCCTCCTCCTCCATTTCCTCTCTCTCTCTCTCTCTCTCTCTCTCTCTCTCTCTCTCTCTCTCTCTCTCTCTCTCTCTCTCTCCCTATCTTTCATTCTATCTCTCTCACTCTCTCTCTCATCTATTTATCACTCTCTCTCTCTCTCCCTCTCTCCCTCTCTTTCACTCTACTCTCTCTCTCTCTATCATCTATTTATCAATCTCAAAGATACAATAGTCCATCGTAAACAAATCATGATATTACAAGACTCTTATAACAATATTGAAAGTTTAAACTTTTTGACCAACTTTGATGGCCATTCTAGATTTGCACACAGTTTTATAATAAGACAAATTACCAGTTGTGTTGTACTGGTCTCCACTTAAGTGAGCTTCTGGGACGAAAATGAGGCCAACCTCGTCTCCGAAAGATCTGATTGGCTCTAGGATTGTAACCGTCACTGCTCCACTTCCAGTCTGAAGGCACAAGAGGCCAAACGTGACCAGGTATCTTGTTACTCCAGGCATACTTGGTGACTAAGTATCTGAAGTGCAAAGAGCACCGATTTAATTATCACGACCATTGTTATTCTTACCCCTTCATCAATACTAAAATTACAGCGACATGACCTACGCAATAAAAGCATCGACATTTTTAATACTAATATTGCTACCACTACTGCTGCTGCTGCTGCTACTACTACTACTACTACTACTACTACTACTACTACTACTACTACTACTACTACTACTCGTCCTCCTTCTCCTCCTCCTCCTCCTCCTCCTTCTACTACTACTACTACTACTACTACTACTACTACTACTACTACTACTACTACTACTACTACTACTACTACTACTACTACTACTACTACTACTATTGCTATTCCTGCTATCATACAAATGATACCATTACCATTGCCGCTGCTGTTATTTCTGCTGCAGCTGCTTAAATTGCAATCATTACCTTTCTATGAACTTTTTTCAAGGAAATCTTTAAGGCAGCTGCTCGAAATGTTATGAGACTAACGTCAAAGATTGACCTCTTAAATCTCTTTCCGATGTATAATGTATCTGAACATTATTGATTCTAAAATGAAGAAGATACTGTTGGAATATGAAAAAATTATTTTGAAACGCAACTTAACACATCACTGATGGACATCTTAATCACTTACCTCACAAAGACTGTCTTGTGATAAAGATTGACAAGTCTTTTGTGTTTTGTTTTATTTTATTTCATGTTTTTTTTTTCTTTTTTTTTTTAAATTATAACAGAGTTGTCGACTCCTATGTATTTACGCATATATGTTTAAAAGGTTGTTTTCTTTTCGCGTCAGATTGCAAATTCAATTTTTATTTGCTCAAATCGTGCTTGTCTTATCAGCTGAAGTCTTGCAATATATTTTTAATCTCTGTGAGGACACAAGGCGACAACAGTGTAAGCGCTGATTACACATTTAAAAAAAAAGAGGTACATTTGTATTTTACAGGATCTCAAGAAATTGATTCAATAAAATTTGTGGATACTGCATATCTCCCTGACACATTATACTGGATCGCTTCGATAGTGAAAGGAAGTTCAGGAATTTATTTCACAGTTTCCGCTTTAACTTATCATCTTTCGCTTTAGAATTAATTCAAACATGGAGAATCTAATTGATGCGCGCGTCATAAGCGATCTGCAAAAAGCTTTTTTAAAATATTATTGGGTTTTTAAACTCTAGCTTGCTGATCGTCAATTATTTATTAGTTCTCAGCTTGTTATCTACTTAATCTTGGCCTGGCTACCCACTGAAAAATCTGATTGACGTTTCCGAGAGAAGAAAAGTGACAAAGGCAAAACTTTGTCATTCATTATGACTAAGTTTTCTTCCCCCCACCCCCACCCCGCCTTCCCTCCAATAAAAAAAAATCATTACGATTAAAGGTGAACTTTAATAATTAAACGAGAGACTTTTTCGTTCGCCTGGTTGAACTTTAGCACTTCATGCCTGGATCGTTTTCTGGAAATCATGCATCAGTCTCTGTCTGTGCTTGTCTGTATGTCTGTCTCTGTCTCTCTATCTATCTCTGTATCCATCACTATATAAAGTTTACTTTTCTTTAACGTAAATGTCCTCATCCCTATTCAACTTGTATTTGCGCCTGTATGTAAATAGAAATGGATAAATGAATGCATTCACAGAGAGAGAGAGAGGGGGAGAGAGAGAGAGAGAGAGAGAGAGAGAGAGAGAGAGAGAGAGAGAGAGAGAGAGAGAGAGAGAGAGAGAGAGAGAGAGAGAGGGAGAGAGAGGGGGAGAGAGAGAGAGAGAGAGAGAGAGAGAGAGAGAGAGAGAGAGAGAGAGAGAGAGAGAGAGAGAGAGAGAGAGAGAGAGAGAGGACATTGAGGATAATGCAAATTGAGATAAGACAAAGAAGGAAGTGAGTGACAGAACCCCAGGAACCAGACAACGGATGCTGTGACATAATCATGATAACAACGAGGAAAAGTGCTTCCCAAAGGCATGAAAACGAAGAGACCTCGGACTGAATTAACTTGCCAGTTGCCAGACACAGTTTTCTGGCGAGCAATATACAGGCTGCTCCCGCCCGAACGAAGGTCTTGCACGCACACTAGCAACTTGCTGAAAGACACTTCAAAATAAGTCATGTGTCAAGAGCGACGACACGTTCTTTTCTTTTCTTTTTTTTTAAATTTTTTTTCTTTGACATTCATCTGAAGTTACAAGCTGGCCCTTCCCACTTCGTGAAGAAAAAAATCCTGGCTCAAAACTAAAACCACTTTGCTTACGATTTTTTCCCCAACGTTATTGTGCGTGATCTAATGGAAACATAAAACCATAACTGTGCATCAAGGAAAGATAAGCCTGGGCGGACAGCATGTCATTCAACCACGCCGTAGCGGCTGTGGCCACAACGAGGCTAGGCGAAGCTGTTTTTCTAGGAAAGATCAGACTCTGTGTTGCAGGTTTGCTTTTTTTCCCTAACTCTATCGTGTGCTGTTTCTCTCTTTTCGCTGAAACACACTCCCCGCGCACTGGCCTTGGTGCAGAGTGCGCATATCCTGTGTTTAAATTAATGTCCTAGGGCTGGCTGGAGAAGTTTGTGCAAGCCTGTAGAGTGTTAGTCTGTCCATTATCATTAAGACTTTGATGTTCATAATCAGACCGTTTTATGCTGCTTTCTGTTTCGATATCGTGTCACTATAAGTTTCGACTGCAAGCAACCTTTTTGATAATTAAAAGAAAAAAAATTGATTTGCAAGACTTAGTACATCAGATGACGGAAGGAATTCATTACTTTCGAAGGAATAGACCAGTGAATAATTGTCTTAACTTTGTGAAGAAAAATCAAAAGGTAATGTATCTTTATAAGTCTTAAATAATCCCATTTGAAAAATTATTATCCTTGTTGCGCTATATACTTTTGTTTGTTTGTTTTGTTGTTTATTTCAAATCACATGGTTGAGATATGGATCTGTAAACTGGATATTATCTTTTCAAGATCGTATGGAAAACTGAATCAAATCGACTTTCCAGAAACATTAAAAACAAGCAAGGTAATGAAGTACTATAATAGTACCGTGCATAAAGATTCCACATGGATTTCTATCAATCATATTAGTGGAAACCTTATCATAGTTGCCAGGCAAGAACTCAAAAAAATAAAGCGCATAATCTCTATCTATATCTGCGCCGGTGAGTAGTCTTATCTCTTTCTTGTGTCTCTAATCCAACAATCAATGTGATGGTGAAGAGCTCACAGTCACAGCGCTTTTCATTTTGCCTCATTCTCAGCACAGTGAAAGAGATAGATAGATAGATAGATAGATAGATAGATAGAGAGAGAGTGTAGTAGTTGTAGTAGTTGTAGTAGTAGTAGTAGTAGTTGTAGTAGTAGTAGCAGTAGTAGTAGTAGTAGTAGTAGTAGTAGTAGTAGTAGTAGTAGCAGCAGCAGCAGTACTAGTAGTAGTAGTAGTAGTAGTAGTAGTAGTAGTAGTAGTAGTAGTAGTAGCAGCAGCAGCAAAAGCAGCAACAGCAGCAGCAAAAGCAGCAACAGCAGCAGCAAAAGCAGCAACAGCAGCAGCAGCAGAAGCAGCAGCAGCAGTAGTAGTAGTAGTAGTAGTAGTAGTAGTAGTAGTAGTAGTAGTAGCAGTAGTAGTGGTAGAATTGTATAATATGTATTGTATTGAACACATCAACTTATTAATCTCTGGCAGGATTGCTTGCCCATATCTCTTTTACACGCACTATTTCCCTCGCGACCCAAACATTTTAGATTTCTTAAAGTTTTCCGCCTTAGGTGTCGACCTAATCTACCCTTACTTTGGTGCTAAATTTTACAAAAACATCATAACGTTTCCAACCTTTTAAATTTCTTTTTTTTTTTTTTTCGTTATCTTTTTTTTTTGTTTGTTTAACTCTTAAGTTATTTCGAGTCATAATAAAAGAGGAATATATTTGGGTAAGAAATGGCAGCTTCATGCAAATAGCTTACCTAGATTTCGTGTTTTTTTTTTTTTTAACCAGCAAATAATGAAAGAAATTTGAAAGAAAAAGATCGATATCACGCGATTAATGACGAAGACAAACAGTGCTAGTATCAAAACAAAAGCGGTTTGTATCAGCTACTTAAAAATGTAATTGAGGATTAATTGCTTGATTGAATGAAAGTGTGTACAATTTTTTTTTGCATTTTTTTATTTACACAGCTTTCTATGACCTTACCAAAACAAAAACAAAAAAAAAAAAAAACCAAAAGAACAACAACACCAAAAAAAAACAACGAACAAAACAAAACAAAACAAAACATAAACACAGACAAAAAAGCATAATTTTTATAAGGCCCGATGCAGTTTAATATTTTATAATTTTGTCTAACGCCTTTAAACAGTCCACTGTAAACGTAAATACTCTGCAGTTTGGGTTTTAACTAATGGCACGGCGTGTCGTCGGGAATTTTAAAACAAAGTTTTCAAGGGGAAAAAAATCATTAAAAAGATAAACTTCAAACTTCATTTAGCAAGAGACCGCCAACTGGTGCTCTTACTTTCCTTGATGGGAAAAAATTTTGTATTGATCCGTGATCCCAAATAAACACATAAAATCACCTGTCCGCCAGCTTTGGCGGCGTCGAGCACCAGTGTGAGTTATAAATACTCTCTGCTTCATCTGTCTTGGCTTGCTATCTACCGCCCGCCCCCTCCCTCTCTCGCTTTCTTTCTTTCTCGCTCTCTTTGTCTCTCTCTCTCTCTGTCTTTCTCTCTGTCCCTCTCTCTCTCTGTCTTTCTCTTTGTCTCTCTCTCTCTCTGTCTTTCTCTCTGTCCCTCTCTCTCTCTGTCTTTCTCTCTGCCCTCTCTCTCTCTGTCTTTCTCTCTGTCCCTCTCTCTCTCTGTCTTTCTCTCTGTCCCTCTCTCTCTCTGTCTTTCTCTCTGTCCCTCTCTCTGTCCCTCTCTCTTTCTCGCTCTCTTTGTCTCTCTCTGTGTCTTTCTCTCTGCCCCCCTCCCCCCCACTCTCTCTCTCTTCCTCTGTCTTTCTCTCTGCCCCCCCCCCCCCCCACTGTCTCTCTCTCTCTCTTTCTCTGTCTTTCTCTCTGCCCCCCCCCCCCACTCTCTCGCTCTCTTCCTCTGTCTTACTCTCTGCCCCCCCCCCCCCACTCTCTCTCTCTTCCTCTGTCTTTCTCTCTGTCCCTCTCTCTCTCTCTTTCTCTGTCTTTCTCTCTTTCTTTCCCTCTCTCTCTCTCTCTCTCTCTTACTCTTTATCTGTCTAACTCTCTGTCCCTCACACTCTCTCTCTCTGTCCCTCTCTCTCTCTCTCTCTCTCTCTTTCTCTGTCTTTCTCTCTGCCCCGCCCCCCCCTCTCTCTCTCTCTATTCCTCTGTCTTTCTCTCTTTCTCTCTTTAGCTCTCTCTTTCTCTGTCTTCCTCTCTGTCCCTCTCTCGTTCTCTCTCTCTCTCTCTCTCTTTCTCTCTCTCTATCTCTCTGTATCTCCCCCAAGCTCCTGTCAATCAATATATCGATTTATCGAAATATTTTTTTATAACATCATATATACATCTTCGCAATACCCTTCAGACTGTATTTTTATGTATCTCCCAACATATTCGTCTTTCTACATTTCTTAACATTACCGATTTATACATCTGCCGTCTATTTATACGTCTATCTCATATCTATCTATTTAGATCTTTCGTTTCAAGGAAGTAGGCCTTCATTGGGTCAAAGGATCAAATAAAGATTGCTCAAAACATGCATTGTAATGAGGAGGCCTATATGTACATAAGATGTTATATCTATCTATTTATGTACAGTCTATCTATCTATCTCTCTAGTTTTATTTCTATCTAGAGCTATTTATTTATCAGTCTAAAACATTGTATTCATTCCCTCTTGGTATTTACGTTCCTATCTTATCAATTCTTTCTTTATGAATCTTTTTCAAGTGTTTGTCATCTTCTCGTTCTATGCTATTTTTATTATTTTGCATCTGCCGGCCGATCTGTCTATCTGTCTATCTGTCTTATCTATCTGTCTCTTTCTCTGTTGTCTGTCTGTCTGTTTGTCTGTCTGTCTCTCTCATCTCTCTCTCTCTCTCTCTCTCTCTCTCTCTCTCTCTCTCTCTCTCTTTCTCTCCCCCCCTCTCCTCCCTCTATAAAATGTTCACATTACTTTCTCTATCACGAAATAAACTTGGATAACATTCTCTGTACATACATTGAGAAAAGGGAGGCCCCTCTATCCTTCCATTTCTTAAAGATCAATAAAAACCTAAACAGGGTGTAACTGCAAGCAATACAACCATGTCTTCCTCTCCCCCCCCCCCCCACACACACACACACTTTGCATTGACCTAGACCATGACCTAGACCTAGTTCCTAATCGCAACATGGGTTCTAAGCTTTGAGGGCCGCTGCACAGTGACACAGTCATGTTGCATGTTACATTGCATACAAGTTGCGCAGTCTTATTATGTTACTGCATTATGTTTATTATACCACCGTACCAGGCCCTACTTTCATTGGTCACACACCCTCGAAATCAGGAATTTAATTAAGTTTTACATCGCTTGATCTTTTAAGTTCTAGATTTCGTTAACAGCTGCACATGCCAAAGTCCAAGTCGACCTAGGTCGAGTTGCCCATGCCACAGGCTCAACAGTCCAAAATACAAACAAAGCAATGTCATTGCATACAGTTTTGCCTTGTATTGATATAGATCATTTAACTTTTTAGGTGCGTTACGGTATAAAAAAATATTTAGAGAGAAGATAAATGCAGTAGGCCGGACCTCAATACTTCAGTGGTCAATTTAAAGATGAACAGAAGTGATGTATTCAAATTTGGGCTTTCACCGCTTATTGTTTTCAAGAGAGAATCGTTGAGGCTCTTAGCTTTCAGTTTGGACTTAAGATTTAGTTCTTGATTTGATTTGCCTTGGTTCCTGTTCGAATTTGGCTTTGTTTCTACTTGGATTTGGCTTTGTTTCTGCTTGGATTTGGCTTTGTTTCTACTTGGATTTGGCTTTGTTTCTGCTTGGATTTGGCTTTGTTTCTGCTTGGATTTGGCTTTGTTTCTACTTGGATTTGGCTTTGTTTCTGCTTGGATTTGACTTTGTTTCTGCTTGGATTTGTTTTGTTTCTTGTGCTTGGATTTGTATTCGATTCTGCTCGGATCAGGCTCATTCTCCCGCGATATCAATGCTTTCTGGTATATATCTAACTTGAGAGTGTTACTGCCTTTGTGGTTTTTTATGTGCAATCTTTGTTGTATGGTCACTTCCTGCGTAATCAATCGAAAGCATGTGTAATAAGTGCCCATGCTAGATAGCAATATTTAGTAATCAAAATGCAAAATTTACTTGCTCTAAACTATCAGCTGCGGATTAAAAGAATATCTGTATATTTACAGTTTTTTTATTTATTTATTTATTTTCTTCAAGATTGAACTATGTCTTATTTTTTGAATATTCCAAATGACAAAATTTGTATCGAATTTTCAGACTTTTACATATTTGCGTGTTTCCTGTTTGAAATATTGAGACAAAAAAGATTTATACCGACTTACAAGTGTTTTAAACATCCTGAAAATTCCATCCGTACAGATTTTGAAACTAATTGATCTAGTTTTTCTTTACATGTTCCAAAGCTGCCTGCTGTCCAGCCTATTGATTTATTAGGCCAAAGTGTAGATATACACTGCTAACGTAACCTAGCAGACACGCTTATTAAGGTTTTCATATTTCAAAAGAACAAAAACGCAAATATGTCAAAAGAGCGAAAGTCAAAGAGATGATTGAAATTTGCGCATGCGCACAGAACTATCTCATGAAAACTCAAAATTGAAAATCATTGATGCTGTAAATGCCATGGAAATTTCAAATTTTAATTTTTTTTTTTTTTTTTTGTATAATCTAATTCACCATCTCTCGCTAGTTATAACCTTCGCCACAATTATAACTTGAAACATTTATTGCGTTTCGTCTCCCAGCTGCTCAGAAATGGCTAACTCGACCAGCATGTCACCCCCTATGACCGCCAACTACGACGTCTATCTACAGCGCATTCGGGGAACTGCCATAACTGTTATTGGGTTCGATATCTTGCTATGCACGCTGGGTACTTTCCTCAACATTTGGTTCGCGGCGAGCATTTTGAGCTGCCGGGATCTCCGGAAGACTTTTCGGAACCAACTCATCTGCAACTTGGCCATCTCCCATCTGTTCCAAACGCTTGTTGCGTCCCCTGCAGAAATAGTCAACCTTCTAGACCTGTTGCACCCTCCCTGGAACAATGACGTGTATTGCCGCGCTATGGCCGTTGAGTCTATTTTTGGATATATTCAAAGTGGACTTGCCGATTGGTTGATTCTTTTCCTAGTGGCCACATTTGTTGTGAACAGCCTAAAGATTAAAATGGCAGAGAAGAGGAACACCAGATGTGTAGTATTCTGCAAACTCGTTCTACATATTTCCCCGTGGCTTCTTGTCGTGGCGGCTACCTTGCTGTCTATCATAAAACTGTTTGGTCCAGACCAATGTCACGTTGTTCATTATTTCCAGCTTTATCTGTACGAGGCATTCTACACTATCCTACCCACCAGCATATCGATTGGGCTGTTGGTCGCCTTGTACGTGTGGAGGCGAAGGCAGGCTAGTCGTGGCGTCAGCGTGAATTACGACACTTTTGAAGACACGGACTTCCGGTCGGAAAGCATGGCAGCCTATATCTGGATCCTGGTTGTCGTTTTGTTGTGTGAGGCTGCCAACCTGAACGTACTCGTGAAACACAGTAATGAAAGGAGAGCACAGTAAGATTCGTTTGTTGACGATACTGTAACGAAAATAGGTCCATATCTATAAAGACATAGCCAGTCATACAATTTTAGAAGTAGTTTATAGTAGAAATTAGTTTGAAGGATATAAAGACACGTTTTGGCTCGAATACGCAAAAAAAAAAAACAACCAAAAAAAAACAAAAAAACAAAAAACAAAACAAAAACAAAAACAAGGCAAAAAACAAGAAATAGGTATTCAAAGATATAAGATTGATGATTTAGAAATAGTTTAAGACATGATCGAATACCAGTTACTCACCGCCATAATCGAGTAAAGACGAAAGTAAATGGATTGATGCCCCGCTTCATACCAAGCATGGCGGTTAGCTGTCGAGAAGGAATGCAGGTTTGATCCCTGCCTTATTGCCAACAAATTTTTGTCAAATATTTCTTTACCAGTTTTAAAACATGGCCAGCGGTCTGACTCTTTGCATGTCCTACGAATATGTTTTATACCATTCATGAAAGTTTGACGGATCAAAGTAAAGATGAAGCAATCCTGGTGGTAACAAACTGAAAGCACCAGATTACAGTGAAATAAATTTTCGTTTGTTTTTCTTTATTTTTCCCTTAACTTGCGTGTGAGTTTAAGAAGCATACGGCATGACGATGAAGCCTCTAAAAACTCGGCAAATTTTTTTTGGGGGAATCAACATTACTGTTCAAGTTAGCGATAGTATTTGTCTTTCCATCGGATATCCATTTTCTTCTGTTTTGTTGGCTCGCCGTAGGGACCCTATTACTTAGATTTCGACTGGTGTTCAACTAAAGCTTCAATGTTTGACAAAATACATGGGTTGCTTCCTATGCTGTTATGCATAGATAGAAATAATCTACAATGGATAACTAAAGAGATAAGCTTGGAAAGTTGATCGCGCATCTTTGAATATCCAGTAAAGACAAAATATCAAAGAGTAGAAATGTGATCTATTAATTTTAAAAAATTAAAATATTTATACCATATATATATGGTTAGTTTATATACGAATATTAACAATTTTCCCCGATTTTTTTAAATTTTGTTTGGTTTTGTTACTCTTTTGTTGTCTGAAATCTTTTTATCTACCGCACCACTCTATTTATTAAGCTTGTAGTGTGCATTTTAGATTTGGCATCATTGCTGTGGGAACGTCACGAATTTAAAATTATTCAAATTTATTAACTTTGTCCATCACCAAATATCATCCCGAAACGCAAACACGAAAGAATCCTGATAAGGCTCAAAGCCACACTTGAATTAAGAGAATCTTATTGTACTCAAACATACATGCATACATCTCCCTAACGGTTTTTCTCCCTCTTGTTTCCTTTCCAGTTTCGATCTGCGTCAGACCGCCACCGTGATGTCCAACTTTCGGGTACTTTTGGAACTGCTTCCGTTTCTGCTCTTCCAAGAAGTCCGGCAGCGGGTCAAATCCTGGCGCCCGTGGAGACGCTTGACCTTGACCTTTAAGGTGCAAATGGCTGCTGCTGATGAGAAGGTCCCTAAGGATGATTTTGAAGAGACGGAGGAAACCTCAGATGCCTGATTCAAAGGATATGGTGTCCAGATATTCTCTACGTTCCGTTTGATGTTTATATATATATATATATATATATATATATATATATATATATATATATATATATATATATATATATATATATGGGGAAGAATATATAGGTAGTCAATTTTGCTATAATTCTTCTTCTTCCTCCTCAGCCTCCTCCTCCTCCTCCTCTTCTTCTTCTTTTTCTTCTTCTTCTTCTTCTTCTTCTTCTTCTTCTTCTTCTTCTTCTTCTTCTTCTTCTTCTTCTTCTTCTTCTTCTTCTTCTTCTTCTTCTTCTTCTTCTTCTTCTTCTTCTTCTTATAATTATTATTATTATTATTATTATTATTATTATTATTATTATTATTATTATTATTATTATTATTATTATTATTATTATTATTATTATCATCATTGTTATTGTTATTGCTCTTCTTCTTCTTCTTCTTCTTCTTCTTCTTCTTACTAGTATTATTATTACTATTATTATCTCCTCTTTGTTGAGAACTATTACAAAATGCTGGAATGATCAAGCATAGTATTATATATATAGATATATAATTGTATATATATATATATATATATATATATATATATATATATATTTGTAATTACATGCATTTATGTCTATATAAATTTATAAGAAAAAAACATATATACAATATATTTATCTGCCTAACTATTTATCTTTTTATCGATCCGTAAATCTATCGAGCCATCTCTTCCTGAAGCCAAGAATCTCTTCCTTTGTTTCTCTTCTCATGTCTTTCACTTTTACCTCCTTGTTGATTGTTGAAACCTTCCATAACCCAAACAATAAAAACTGCGCCTTTATAAACGGAAGTTACAAGACATTCCGGCATTTAACGTCTAGAGGTTAATGACCTGCTATTATGTTTTTTAATTATTTTAAATAACGAATTTTTAGACATTATTTATTCTATCATATATTTTTTGCGTGGGACATACTTCATTAACTTGACATCTTAGTAGGAATAATTATCTTACACTGACCTGACATTTCAGGAGGATTTCACTTATCTTACACTAAATAGAAAACTCAAAACGGATATATCTTATCTCAACCTATCATGTTTTAGAGAAATGAGATTTTCCGTCATAAATCTTACATGTTGTGATGACAATTTCCATCTTAGACTTATTTGAAATATAAGGCAAAATTTAATTATCGTACAGTAACACAACATTTCAGGTTGAATATATCTACTTCACACTAAACTTATATCTTAAGGGGAAATCTATATAAAATGGAACTAGGCGAAAAGCGAGGTCCATCTAACCGAGCATTTTTAGACCATATAGGAGCGTCAAATTTGGCATTAAGTTGTAAAATGTCCGAACGATTGAACTGGTAATATTATTTTTTTTTTTTTTTACCGAAATAGAGTTTTTGGAAAATTAAAGGCAAAAATGTGGTTATTATTTTCTAAAAAGAAAAAAAGCGAATGTGCGAATTGCTTCCTGTAAGCACATCTCAACAGAGATGGCAGGAAGTAAACCAAAAGTACGCATGCGATGTAGGCGGTCGTAGATCTTAAAACGTCTGGAATAGATCTACATGTTAGGGTGTAAGATCTAAGAAATGAATGTAAAAGAAGTAACTAGACCATAGGTTCTAGATCTGGGGCCTTTACTCAAATCAAAAGGTTAAAATCTAGATCTAGATAGATAGTACTTTTAGACTTAGAATTTCAAAAGGATTAAAGTTCTAGATCTAGGTCTAGATTTTGTTTTAGAATAAGAATTATCGAGATATCTCTATATAGATTCTAGGTAAAGAAAGAAAGGTGGGTGCGTAAATAAACCGAGAGATAACAAGACCGCTTATAAGTCTATTTAAAACACACATGCATCCCAGCCGTGGAAAATTGACACCAGGATCCCGTTCATAGGACGGGGTGCTGCAGTTTGTAATTATAATTTTACAAGAAACTCACCATTAGGGATATAAGTATCTTGCACTAACTTAACTTTTCAGGAAGTATATATATATGTAATATTTTCCTGCAAAACCGTACATTTAACAAGAGAATAAACTTTCTAACAATAATTCCACACTTTCGGAGGAAAATCGTACTCACACATATATGGTTACCTTTAGGCCTGCCATTTATAAACAAACGGGGATTTTTTTTTCAAGATTCTTTTTTATATTATCCTTTCGTTTTCTTCAAATACCTTATAATGTTCAAATATTGGCGTTATCATAACATTATAATATACTTCCCGGGCACAATATGATTATAATTATGCACATGTGCATGTGAAGATATTTTGCACATAAATTTGTTCATGCAATTTTTTTTTCTTTCTATATTTTTCTTCTTCTTCTTCTTCTTCTTCTTCTTCTTCTTCTTCTTCTTCTTCTTCTTCTTCTTCTTCTTCTTCTTCTTCTTCTTCTTTTTCTTCTTCTTCTCCTCTTCTTTTTCTTCTTCTTCTTATTATTATTCTTGTTTTTTTTATTGTTGCTGTTGTTGTTGTTGTTGTTGTTATTGTTGTTGTTGTTGTTCTTGTTGTTATTATTATTATTATTGTTGTAATCATCATCATACTCGTTATCGTCACTCTCCTCAACAACAGCAACAACAACAACAACAACAACAACAACAACAACAACAACAACAACAACAACAACAACAACAAAAACAACAACAACAACATAATTGTAATTGTTTATAAAGTTATGATTGCATTTGCTGTCCTATGTGTCTGTTATAAAAGTTAGGAAATCTAAAGAGTTTTCCTGTATCTTTTTCCATCCCTTAATTCCTCTATATAATGCAAACAATAGTACCAGTTTATCTTTCAAATAAATTTACATCGATACCAAAACAGCTGGACCGTTCAAGTTACTGTGGTATGTTGTGATCTTTGAACTGTCGAATGGTGTTTTTTTTTCTTCTTACTGTTGCTTTTAGATGAAAATATGAAACGAAAGGTATACGTCAAAGAGCAGTGAGTTTTCACATAATGCAATTAAACAATAATCCTTCTTAATTCCCATAAAATTCGTTGGAGGGATAAAGTTCTTCAATATTTGAAAGACAAAATGGGACTGTTACATTAAAAAGGTCCCCTGGATTAGTCAATAACCTCTTCAATCAAGATCTTTTTGGAAAGAAAGAATCAATTTGGTTCCACTAGAATAACTGAAAATAATAATAATTTGACTTCATCAAATGTATGAATTGATCTCTGTGTAGATGAATGTACACTGGGCAGCAAAGCTGATGAAGAAGTTATAAAAATTTAATTGACCAACCACCTCTCAGCTCTCTTTACATGTTATTAAATTATTATTATTAATAATAATGGTGATGGTGATGATGATGATGATGAGGATGATGATGATGATGATGATGATGATGATGATGATGATGATGATGATAAAAAAAATAAAAGAGGAAAAAAGAAGAAAGAAGAAGAAGAAGAAGAAGAAGAAGAAGAAGAAGAAGAAGAAGAAGAAGAAGAAGAAGAAGAAGAAGAAGAAAAAGAAGAAGAAGAAATAATAATAATAATAATAATAAGAAGAAGAAGCATATAAACTTGAGAATAATACTATGTTTCTTATTCCAAGATACATGATATTTGCGCCGAAAGGAGATATGTTAATTCAAAAGTGGGTTCTGTATCCATCAAGTTACATTGTTTTCTTCCCTTGAGTTTGAAACAGGCTTTTCCTTATGATTATCAACACACCAGATTGGCCATTGTTATGTACACAATGAAGTTTTCAGGGAAAGAAATTTATTGAAAAGGAGAGAAGAAGTATCAACCTTATTTTCCCTTTGTTCATCACATAAAATTCAGAGAAAAAAAGCCGTGCCATAATAAAGCAAAGTAATAAACATTAAAACAGCATACCTAATCATTATGTTCAACAAGGCTTGAAGTTTTATGATTGTGTCGTTTCCGAAGCTACTGCGACTGAAAACTGGGGTTGACAAACATACATAATCATAATATAAAGATCGTAACCTGAAACGAGTAATGGGTCATCAGATTTTTGTGGGCTGCCAATAAAATAAAAAAAATACGGAAAAGCTACTCTAGATCACGCGATTTTACGTGGGTATATCCTTAAATATCAAAGTTGTTTTACGGATTTACCAAACGACATTTTAAAACCCTATGTAAACCCTATTAAGCATGCGAGACAAACCAGTGGACTAGGTAGACATTTTAATTAACTGTGTTAGTTTTTAATGCGAAACGAACACAACAATTGTTTTGATTTTCAAATCATGTGGTGGTCGCAATAAATTGGACCGTCGAAACTAGATATAATCAAGGAGTATAGTCTATTCTCAATTAGAATATTAGATCTAAATTTAAATCTTTACAGTAATCTAGATCTAAATATCTAGGCAAGACTGCCCATCGGTGTAAAAATAAAGCCTCTTAATCTATCTAGATGTAGAATCTAATCTAGGCCTAGGCTCGATCTGAATCTGGTTTAATAAGCGTTTAAAAGGATCTAAAAACCTACTGGGAAAGACTAGAATATTAAGTGGATTTCCTTATTCCATAGGAATTAAGTTCTAATTCTAAATTTTGTGTTTAGAATTAGAATTATCGAGATATCTAGATTCTAGTTAGTGACGGATAGGTGGGGGCATAAATCTGGATCATTTAAGTAACAGGATATCCGGCAAATCAACACTAGGGTCCCGTATGTAGAACGGGGTTTTCAACTTGTTATGATAATAGATGTAGAAATCATAAAATCACATAATGTGTTGTTTTGGTAGGGTCACATTTCTTTCGGTATTTTCTCCTTATTAGCGCGATAATTTTCGATGAGTTTTTTTTTCTCTGTAACAATGAAGTTTTTATTTTTTTTTTATTTTTAGAAATATTTTACTGGTAACACGGTAAGTTCAGTGATATGCGTAAAAATTACATTTTTGGTTCGCAGGAATCTAATTCAACATTGTTTCTGTGTACAAAAAACTCCTCTCAGTCCTCTGATTTGCTAGAGCATCGGAAGTTTTAAACCAAAGGAGACATGACACATTAGGCGTTATCTACGTACCCCAAAGGGTAGTTTTAAACCAAAGGAGACATGACACATTAGGCGTTATCTACGTACCCCAAAGGGTAGTTTTAAACCAAAGGAGACATGACACATTAGGCGTTATCTACGTACCCCAAAGGGTAGTTTTAAACCAAAGGAGACATGACACATTAGGCGTTATCTACGTACCCCAAAGGGTAGTTTTCACGTTTCAAGCGGGTTAGAGATTATCGCTCTTGTATTTCTCTGTCCAAAATTGTTTAGTTTGTAATCAATAGACGAAACCTTGTAACATATGAGCTGATTGAAGATCCCCAAGAAAGAACTGGAAGATTTATCATCAATGCCTGTTTCATTGTCTGGTTTTGTTTTGTTTTGTTCATTTATTTTTGAAAAATATTTTTAGATTTTCGGTAAAATTGTAAAAAGCACTTTTTTTCCAAGAACGTACACAAACGTCCTATGTATTCCTGCAATGATTGCTAATAAAAAAAAGGTATAAAAAAGCGGTGTCAGCCGCGCTACGTCAACTCTTTTAAATTGAAAAGTAAAACGTAAATGCTGGGATTACAAACTTGTTTCTATCAAATTTTACTACTGATTCTTAAATTGATAAAAAAAATTCGTATTTTTTTTTCAAACTATCATGACATTTTTTTCCCAGAGAGAATGCAATTAAAGAAGAAAAAGAAAACAAACAAACAAACAAAAAAAAAACAAACAAAGAAATTCTTGTAGCAGTCTAGCCAAGGAGTTATTTCTTCAAATGAAAATTGGCCTAAACCCAGCTCTTTGTTCAAATCTAATCCAGATACTAGTTACATCTCTCTCTCTCTCTCTCTCTCTCTCTCTCTCTCTCTCTCTCTCTCTCTCTCTCTCATACCAACCGCGTATATTGCATCGAGACAAAATGGTCACATCGCACTTAAGAAAGCACTTTAAATTATTTACAGCGTGTATGAAATCACATGTCCGTAACGGGTGTTTTATAACTCCGCGAATTTACCACTGGTATCAATAACAATTTGATATGAGTTTGAAAAACCACTTACTCGTGGCTGTAGAGCTTTTAATTTAGAGTTAAGTGGACAGGAGGTGTCTTCGGTTTCCACCTAGATATGGGTTAAGTTCAACAAAACTTTTAGCATTCACTGTATCGAGTACAATTTATGAAAGAATTATTCACTTTATGTGTGTGTATGTTTTTTTTCTGGACAGGTAATTGACACACCATGTTTGAATTACCAGGTAACGGAATCGATATACCTTGGTTAAGTTACTCTCTAAATCTGTTAGTCTTGAAAAACTAACCCGAATATACTGTTAGCCGACGTGAGTTTTGGTTTTTTTTTTTTAAATTGTTTCTGCTAAAGTACTCTTCGCTTTCACAAAATAAATCAATGAGTGATTGCCAAAGTACCAACACGCTAAGAAGGATCATAATCACTTGATAAGTCTTGAAAATTGATTTCTTGGGAAGAAGATGCCTCACCTCAAAAGTGGGTGCATATAATTTTTTCCATCCAATGACAGAAACGTGGAAAATGTTTTAATTTTATAATGACAGACCATGACATAAAGTATCTTCCAGCAGTAAAATATTTGATTTTGTTCCGCTCTATCTGTTGTAATTATTTTTTATCCTGATCCAACGAAATGAGTGGCATGACAGTTGTTATCTCTAAGCTTGGATTTAAAGAGTTCAGTGTTATTGGCAGTAAAGTTACGCAGTGGTAAGAATAAAAAAGGAAGGAAAACAAGAAGAAGAAGAAAAAAAAGTAATAATAGTAGTAGTAGTAGTAGTAGTAGTAGTAGTAGTAGTAGTAGTAGTAGTAGTAGTAGTAGTAGTAGTAGTAGTAGTAGTAGTAGTAGTAGTAGTAGTAGTAGTAGTAGTAGTAGTAGTAGTAGTAGGAGGAGGAGGAGGAGGAGGAGGAGGGCAAGAACAGAAGCAGGAGTAATAGTACGACAATGTGTTTATTAATTTAAAAAGCATAATAAGAGGATGTAATCCACAGCGCATAAAGATCCGTAAAAAGTTATACCGTGGCTTTCGAAATGATATGAGAAAAAAAAAATGAAAAGATGCATTTTGGCTCTAAGAATTTTAGAATCATAGAGAATGAGGAAGCTTTCGACTTTACATCTTCATCAGGCACAAACCTAAAGGTTTGAAGTCAGAATGTAAAAGAGAATTTAAGTCAACTGAACACAGTACCACTGTCTACAGGGCTACAGGGCATAGTGGAAGGAATATCTAAACTGAAAAATGGAAGACAAAGCAGAGAGATAAAGTATTAAACCTTTTAAACATGGTTCATCTGAAAAAAAAAAATCTTTTTAAGTACGACCTCTTCGGACATAATCGCTTTTGAAAATAATGCAATCTGACATAAACGTACTTGAAAAAAATCCCATGTGATATGGACAAAACAGTACTTTCATATTGAGCTATAAATTTTGCAATTAAAACCAAGTGCCAGCGTGATGGGGACAGGAAGTAAAATCTTATCTTATTTCTTAGGGCCTTCCGCGTCTCAGTCGCCCGACGGGGGCGCTTCGGCAGCTTTTCGGATTCTCGTCGACAGTTCTCTCCATTGCTGTCTGTTCTGGGCGATGCATCTTAGGTGTTCGAGGTCTTCCCTAGTTGTGAGTTGTAGTGTGTTTTCTTGTAGTCTTGATAGGTCTTTGTTGAGGACGACTGGTAGTGTTGTTAAAGGGCGTCCCCGAAACTTTTTTCCGTGTGTGGCGAAATAGCTGTTCATTGATTTATTAGCAGGTATTTCAATATTTCTTCTAATTATGTGCCCGAAAAGGCGCCACCTGTTCTCAAGTATATAAATAGAAAGGGGGGGTTCCTCGCACTTGTTGTAAAGAGATGAATTTGTGATTTTAACGGGGTATTTGATGTTGAGAACTTTCCTCAGCTGTTTACGATGAAATGCATTATTTTTTTTTCTTCAGATTTTGTCAGTGCCCAGGTGCCGCAGTTGTAGACAAGTATTGATTTTACGAGCGACCTGTATAATTTCAGCTTGGTCTTTCTTTTAATCTTATCTCCTTTGATCCAGACATTTAGAAGCTTTGTCAGTGCTGCATTGGATAGTCGTTTCCTCCTCTCGACGTCTTCTTCGTAGCCTATGAGAGTTCCAACTTTTTTTGTATTTTTATACTCTGTTCCAGCTCTTGACAACGTTGTAAACTCTGTCTTATCTATATTGACCAGTAGATTGTATTTATGTAAGGTGTTTTGTACTTTTTCCGTATCGACGAAATTCAGACCAACAAAATCTACGTCGTCAGCGTATGCAATCTCTGTAGGTAGAGTCTTTTCCAGTTCATTGGTCGGTCGTGGCAAGATGGTTCTTACTTCTTTCAGGGCATTCTCTAAATATACTGAAAACAATACGGGGCTAAGACTGTCTCCTTGCGGGGTGCCTATGCTGCTCACAAAAGGTCTTTCCTTTGTTGCACCATTGATCCTAGTGTTAATGACTGTATCGCTTAAGAGAACACGTATTATTCTCAGCTCATCTTCTTCAACTATGCGTTCTATTATATCAAGCAAGATTTGTCTATCTATTGTGTCGAAGGCTGCTGACATATCAATCCCTGTGACCTCGATCTCGACATCCTCTTTCCCAGCCCTGCCTGCCAGCCATTCATGCGCCCACGCGACGTCGGACGCGCCTCCCTCAGGCCGAAAGCCACCCTGGCCGCGAGATAGACACTCCTCAATGTGCGGTTTCACTCCGTGAAGAGCCATGATCGAAAGAGCCCTTCCGACGGCGTCAAGCAGAGCAACAGGCCCCAAGCCTCCAGGTGGACCCCCCGGCCTGCCCGGCCCGGGCACTGCAACTAATTCTCCCGAGTCGATGTCGACTGCCCCGCGCTCCCCAAACACCCTGCTCAACATGTCTGCGATACCCCTATGCAGCAGCGGTGTTCCATACCCGAGGAGCTCTCCACCCACCCCGTCCCCCCCTGGAGCCCCGCCGTCCCCCAAACCCCCGAAGCTTTCTCTCACCTCCTCCGATGCGAATGGCCTACTCAGCCTCCCAGGCATGCCCTGAAACGATGCCACGCCTGCCAGGCCCCCGTTTCGAAACCCTTCTTCAAAAAAGTCCGCCACCACCTCCAAAGCCTGGCCAGGACAGACGACGAGCCCTCCCGACGAGTCCTCCACCGACGGATTCCCACAATGTTTCTGACCAAGCAGCCCGACTGCTTTGAACATAGCACCACCTGAGCCTGCCTCATCCATCTTCTGCACCCCCTTCTCCAGCTCTTCACCTCTTTGCCCAAGGATCGCCCTCCGAATCGTGTGCAGTACCCCATTTCCTTCATTTCTCAATTTCATCTTTCTTTCTTCGTTATCGGTGTTTTGAACTTGTAGCCTAAGGTCTTTTTGTCTGTTCGATAGCTCAGAAACAGTATCATTCGCGGTGCGTTTTTGTTTGTTACACGTATTTACTCCAGCACTTGTTTTGGCTGACTCTTTAATCGCCTGCTGTACGTTTGTCCATGAATCGCTCACTGTGCTGTTGTTGTTGTCTTGCTCAATTGTTGTCAGCCGCTCATTGAGACCTGTTTTATATTGGTCTAGGCACACTTTACTGCTAGTTAGGTTGGCTAAGTTTATTTTTGGGGTCTTTGGTGTATTCTATTTTGTGTGCCAGAGCTTGCCTTTTTCAAATTTAAAGGTTGTTTTAACTAGGCGGTGGTCGCTGTTTGTTAAGGTCCCCGCGTATGATCTTGCGTTCGTTAATAAATGTTTATGTCGCTTTTGACAAATTATGAAGTCAATTTAAATAAAATAGACATTGTAATTTTTCAAGCACCAATGTTTTCATTTTGTATCGTTATTCCAAGATTTGGAGAAGGAATTAAATGTTTTTGGGCTTCAATGCTGTATAACAATAATTGAGATGTGATTGACAATAACCGATCAAATTTTTTATCTTTTTGGTGAGCTCAATCCTGTAAAGAAATAGCATCAACAGACAAGTACCATCACAAAGTTGAAGCACTCTGCATTTCTTACTGAAAGAGTAATGAGATAGAGGGTTCATTTTGCAGAAATGGTCATTCTCAATGATGACTTGTAGTTGATGATTTATCTCACAAGGTCAAATTCAACGCAACTGTACTTAGATCATGATATGACAGAGACACCCAAATCGTTTAAAGTCCCTTCTCATAATAACCTGGGCCTGAGCACTTCATGGTTCCTTATTGTCAGTGGCAGAATGTGTTTCCAACATGGAACTTATCGCTCTCCTCCACGAAGCATGTAAAGCCAGAACTTCTGAGAGGCGCTAAGCCCTGGCACCACATCTGGTCAAGGGATTTCAAGAACTTCTCCCGTCTCAAGAGCCGGTCCCAGTACTAGGAGAAATGAAATCACTTAAGTCTAAGCTTAAATCCACATATATGTCATACTTTGTTACATCAACCTGACGTTGTTTGGTACCTTCCTAGCTACAGTTTTTGTCCAATATAGGTTTTTTTAAGCTAGTATGTATCTTTTTTTATATGAAATTCTCATTTTGAGGTAGGTTTTTTTTCACAAGAATTAGAATTATTTTTCTTATCACTAGAGGATTGATAAAAAAGTTTTTTAAAAAAATCATAGAACACAGAATATTGATTTGACCTATTGCTTTATTTTCTTGACTCCACCCAGGCCATGACAGTAATCGACATAGAGTAGGTTTATATTCAACAACTGCGACAATGAAAGGATCAGCAGACAATTCAACCATCCCAGTATCTCAACTCTTGAGTTATGCTGACCTCATAACCATGTCACTGTACGCTTTCAGCTTAACGATTCCAGTATGCATCTTTGGAATTTTCAGCAATGTCGCCAACATCTTGGTCTTCTACAAGATGGGATTTTCCAGCGCCTCCAACATCAACCTGTTTTGCCTGGCGATAGCGGATTTACTGGTCCTGTGCTACATCCTGCTCACGTCGCTTGGAAACCACCCTGTATTCCGCGGTGCCCAGATGACCTTTTCGATGAAAGATGTTGCTCGGACTGGAGCCTTGGCTTATTACAGCTTCTCAGCGATAGGCTCATGGATTACAGCTGTTATCAATGTGGAGCGGTCGAGCTGTGTAGCTTTCCCAATGAAGGTGAGATGGAAAATAGTAATAAAAGTTGCTAAGCGAGATTGAATAAAAGTTATTATCGCATTATGTGTTTTCTATGAATAACGTTATTTCTCATGCGATTTAGTCTCTGATACTAGTAAAATCTTACCAACTCTTCCAGTACTTTTGTCATGAACACCTTCCATAACTCTGGATACCCATGAATAGCGCCTATATCGTATAAACATTGCTATGCAGAAAAGAAAAAGGTGTGTGGACAATACACATTATCTATTTCCTTCAATATTTTAATAAATGCGTTGGAACTTTAAGACTCATCGTAGCCCATTCCAAAAACCACTGATTCTCAAGAATGAATTTTTCTATTATCTTTACTGTCCGTCCTGCATCTTCTATTCCTCACACAACTGGTACTCTTGGAAGACAAATTTTGACTGTTAAATTAACAGAGACGTTTCAATTGCATACAGTGGCATGCTTCTGTGCAAGCTGCAGTATCACTCGCCCAACTGTTTATTTGTCCATGGTGCATTCCTACGTGCATTTGTCCATAGACTACGAGCCCAAGGCAAAAAAAAAACCAACAAAAAAAAAAAAAAAAAAAAAAAAAAAAAACCCAAAACCCGTTAATATGTATAGTTCCCAAGGTGTTATTACAAAATACAGCCATAATTTGATAAAGAAATGCAACAAGTGCTCAAAACCTATGGTAGTTCTAAAGACTGAAAAAAATATAGTTTTCCTAATCTATTGAAAAATCCATCGAAATTCTAATTCTAGCACTATGTACACTTGTTAAAATTCAGAACGCCAGTAAATACACTGCCTTTCGGTAATGCAAAACCGGTCACGTAAGACATAAGTTGCATAATGACATTGAGCGTTCAAAGAAGTGTACAAATTTAAAGCATTCTCCGGGGAGATGGGGAAGATAACTGAGCTGACAGTGAAGAGGTCCGGCGATCGAATGCTCTGCCCAAACTTGACAGAAGCCTTGTAGATATTCGGTCTCTGTGACTGAATAGGTTAAAAGGTCAATGCACTTAGGCCTTTGACCTTGAATGAACCATTTGCGTTTCCCTGTTTTACGCGCCAATTCTGGATCTAAAGGGTTTATCGGCTAGAGAGGGTGTAGGGTCTGAAACAACCTGCGAAATAATGGATTAGAATTATGCAAAATCAGCTAAATATCAACGTCCTCTGAGTAGATCGTTCTCAATATTATTTGCGGCACTAACACAATATTGTACACAGATCATGTCTCTCAGACTTGTTACAGGCACTAATACATAATTGTAGACAGACCGTGTGTCTCAGACTTATTACAGGCACTAATATATAATTGTAGACAGACCATTGTCTCTCAAACTTATTACAGGCACTAATGCATAATTGTAGACAGACCATTGTCTCTCAAACTTATTACAGGCACTAATATATAATTGTAGACAGACCATGTCTCTCAAACTTATTACAAGCACTAATATATAATTGTAGTCAGACCATGTCTCTCAGACTTATTACAGGCACTAATACATTATTGTAGACAGACCATGTGTATCAGACTTATAACAGGCACTAATACATAATTGTAGACAGACCATGTCTCTCAGACTTATTACAGGCACTAATACATAATTGTAGACAGACCGTGTGTATCAGACTTATAACAGGCACTAATACATAATTATAGACAGACCATGTCTCTCAGACTTATTACAGGCACTAATACATTATTGTACACAGACCATGTCTCTCAGACTTATTACAGGCACTAAAACATAATAGTAGACAGACCATTGTGTCTCAGACTTGTTACAGGCACTTATACATAATTGTAGACAGACCATGTCTGATCAACGACACCGACTCGTTTCTTCTCTTACTCTTGTCAGGTGAAAGGAATCTTCACGCGACGTGTGGTTGTGTGTCTGGTAGCCGGGATGGTCATATATCAAATCGCCACCGGCCTACCCCGCAGTTTCGGTGTTGGCTTCACATGGACCACCTCGCCGGCAACCAACCGCACTAGAGTTCTGTACAGAATAGTTAACCCCAGACTAGTCACTGCCTCCATCTTTGCGTCTTTTTCGATCCCCACCATGGTCTGCTTTGTCGTCGTCGCCTTCGGGACCATTTTCCTCATCAGCAAATTCAAACAGAGCCGAAAACTTCGCGGATCGATGACTGGATCTTGCAGTGATGAAGATTCGAGCAAATTGAGTGAAAAAGACGCTAGGCTTGTTCGTTCGGTAATCTTCATCTGTATCATTTACATCATCGGAGCAACCCCAAACGTTTTGATTTACTTAGTTTCAACAGCTTTTCCAGTTCTGCATGCAGATAACCCGTTTCTCGGGAATGTTATGTTGTGTTTGCTCATGTTAGGTAACATGTTCCAATCGATTTCTTGCTCTGTGAATATTTTTGTTTACCTTCGGATGGGCTCAAGGTTTAAACAGACCTTCAAGAAAACAATTTTATGTCATTCGAAATGAAAAATGAAAATCCATGACAAAGTGTTCATTGCCATAGATTATGCGTATGATGCTTAATTGGAGTGGAATATTATAATGGAAAACAAGGGGTCATCGTCTCTTTCTTTCGCATCACACTTAAATATTTGTAAGTTATTATCTAGAGATAAATCCTTGGTCTTGTTGATAAAAATGGCGATGGTAATGATGATGATGATGATGATGATGATGATGATGATGATGACGTTGTTGATGATGATGATTATGATGATGATGATGATGATGATGATGATGATGATGATGATGATGATGATGATGATGATGATGATGACGTGGTTATGATGGTAAAAGTAGGAAGAAGAAGAAGACGAAGAAGAAGAAGAAGAAGAAGAAGAAGAAGAAGAAGAAGAAGAAGAAGAAGAAGAAGAAGAAGAAGAAGAAGAAGAAGAAGAAGAAGAAGAAGAAGAAGAAGAAGAAGAAGAAGGAGGAGGAGGAGGAGGAGGAGGAGGAGGAGGAGGAGGAGGAGGGGGAGGAGGAGGAGGAAGAGGTGAAGGAGGAGGAAGAGGAAGGGAATGAGTATGGAGAAGAAAAAAAAGATCAAGAACATGAACAAGAAGAGAACAACAGCATTCAATATAAAATAACGACAACAAGAGAGCATTGCACAGAAAAGGGAAGATACAGAGAAAGACAAGGACAAGGGTTTAGAACAAGGTGCAAGATCAAGATGTGTTGCGAGAGAGGATTTGGTAAAAATTACTCAGTTTCTACGATGCGTGCTTTGATTCTCAGCTCTTAATACAACCCTATCTTTTCTCGTCCATCATCTCCACTCGCACGTTCTTCTCTTATCTTAGTAGCTGGATAAATTTGTGTTTCATTAAATCATTATCCATTTGCGTTATTCTTTGTTTTGAATTTTTTTGTAACTTATTGACTATTTCGATTCGTTTCTCTCTTAGTTCTAAGTAAGCTCCTTTTCCATAACACCAATCTTCTATAAAATGTTTATAGTGCCGCGATATGTAGTATAATCAGTACCTACAGTACATTATGCACTTGTTATAATATTACATGTACTAAGGAAGATAACTCTTAACCAAAGATTTGAATACAAATGTACATTGTTTGTGCCTAGCCCGCCAGTTCTGTGTTCTGCCGAGGTAGTCATTTGGTCTACAATAAACGATCATATCAAGGAACTGACATTGTTTGTCTTGGTATTACCGGGAATATTACATGGTGGCAGCGGTAAACACACCAAGATAGTATAGTACTTTGTGTTTTACAAAATTTCAAGCCTTCTAAGTACCAGATCTGAGCCTTGGTTTTTAGATCTAGATTTTTAAAGAGAAAGCCTTGAGTCTCTTATAAGTATCTGACACTACAATTGTCAGGACAGATCTAGATCTAGTTTAATAATAATGGCAGACTCAAATCCAAGTTCCTTGACAGGGGAACCTGTTCGCCGTCGGGACATGAACTTACCCTTGCCCAAGCCATTCGATGGCACAGCGGAACAATGGCCTAAGTGGAAAATTCGGTTCCACAGGTACCATCTGTGTTCAGGGTTATCTCATAGGTCCCAGTCCGAACAGGTCAGCGCTCTGCTATATGCGATGGGCGATGTTGCAGACGACATTCTGTCAATCTTGCGCATCGATGAAACAACAACATCTTATACAGAATTAATTGATCTCATGGACGGCTATTTTAATGCCCGCAAGAATATCATCTTCGCCAGAGCAAAGTTTAATAAACGGATTCAGCAGGCCGGTGAGTCGATAGACCAATTTATTCAGGACCTGCATCGCCTGGCTGATGATTGCAGCTACCATTCGTTGAAAGATGAATTGATTCGTGACCGGATTGTCGTTGGAGTCCGCGATGACGAACTTTCTAAAACAATGCAGGCCAAGACAGACCTAACATTAACTGAAGCAATCCGTCTCAGCAGGCAGGCAGAGGCCCGAACCGAAAGCCAAGGCCTGCTCAGACCTAGGGTCGAAGTAGTAAGGAGCCAAAGACAACTCACTAAGAGTAAACATCAAGCATCAAGAGGCCCAACTTCAAGTTCTACACATAAAAAGTGTGGCTACTGCGGAAAGACTCCACAACACAAGAGGGACAAATGTCCGGCCAGAAATGCTACATGCCACAAGTGTAACAAAAAAGGACACTATAGTTCTGTTTGCAGAACAGGTGCGGTGAAGGAGATAATAGAAAACGACCTAAACGATGACCAGACAGATGATTTCCTTGGTACTGTCGAAAGCAAATCATCTTCATCTTGGACGTCAGTTCTTCAGATCGACGGAAGAGAAGAAAGATTCAAACTAGATACAGGGGCAGCCGTGTCTGTTGTAGGAAATGGTCATACCTATGGACGTAAACTCCAGCCCTGCGACAGGATACTGAAGGGGACAGGTGATTCTCCTCTCAAGGTGTCAGGATACTTCATCTCAACGCTAAAATACAAAGGAAAGCAAATTCAAGAGAAGATGTACGTCGTTCCAGGGCAAAGCCAATCACTCTTGAGTGGCAGTGCATGCATTAAACTAGGTCTTGTGGCAAGGCTCCATACACTTTCTAAAGTGCCTGACTTCAAAAAGGAATTTCCGGAGCTATTCAAGGGCCTGGGAAAACTGGCCGACCCATACACAATCCGTTTGCGGCCAGATGTGGAACCGAAATGCATATACACTGCCAGAAGAATTGCCCATCCACTGTTACCCAAAGTGAAGGCCGAAATCGATCGGATGATTACCGAGGGTGTGATTTCGCCAGTGGAACAACCGACAGATTGGTGCTCAGGGATCGTTGTGATTCCCAAGCCTAATAACACAGTTCGGATCTGCGTAGACCTCACAGCCCTCAACCATGCAGTCTTGCGTGAAATTCATCCTCTTCGGTCAGTTGACGAAAATCTCGCAAAGCTTTCCGGGTCCAAGATATTCACAAAATTGGACGCCAACAGCGGATTTTGGCAAATGCCGTTAGACCCAGAATCAAGACTCCTCACCACTTTCCTGACACCCTTTGGAAGGTTCTGTATGAATAGATTGCCTTTTGGCATATCATCAGCGCCAGAGATCTTCCAGCGCAGAATGTCAAAGATCCTTCACGACATGGAAGGTGTCATATGTCACATGGATGACATCCTCATACATGCTACCACGCAGAAAATACACGACGAGCGCGTTAGAGCAGTCTTGCAACGCCTTAGAGAATCAGGACTCACACTCAACGAAAAATGTGAGTTTTCGAGTTCATCGATGACCTTTCTTGGTCACGTCATTGATGAGAAAGGTATCAGGGCAGATCCTTCAAAAGTCAAAGGAATCGTGAACTTCCCAGAACCATCTAACGTCACAGAGCTACAGAGGTTTTTGGGAGTGATAAACCAGTTATCAAAATTCACCCCTGAATTGGCATCATTATCAGAGCCGCTTCGCCAACTCCTCAAGAAAAACACAGTCTGGATATGGAGTGATCCACAACAGAAGTCCTTCGAGACGATCAAGTCACGTTTGTGCTCAACTCCTGCACTTGCGCATTACAACCCAGAGAGAACTACAATCATTGCGGCAGATGCATCAAATGCAGGTCTCGGAGCTGTCCTCATACAAGTGCAGCCTGATGGTAGCAAAAGACCCATCAGTTTCATCTCTAGATCACTAACAGATACAGAAAAGAACTATGCTGTCATAGAAAAAGAAGCTCTTGCGGCTACTTGGGCGTCGGAAAGATTTGGCGAGTACATTCTTGGTACTACCTATACGATTCAGACCGATCACAAGCCACTTGTATCACTCCTGGCAACAAAAGAGCTACATAAACTCCCGCCAAGGATTCAACGTTTCCGTTTACGTCTTATGCGGTACAACCCAGATGTTGTACACGTCCCTGGGAAGCAGCAAGTAACAGCTGATGCCTTATCACGTGCCCCAGCTTCAGAACCAACAGAGTCTGACATTGCTTTTGTTGATGACACGCTGCTGATGGCTAGACAGGCTATAGCAAACCTTCCAGCTTCGTCTACAAAACTACAGGACATCATTGCTTGCCAGAAGACAGAACCTGAACTAAAAGAGGTCCGTAACTATTGCAGCTTAGGATGGCCAGCATTCATGCCGCAAAATCCCTTGTTGCAGCTATACTGGAACAACCAAAGATACCTGACAATGGTAGATGATCTTCTGCTCTACAATGACCGTATAGTCATTCCAAGAGAAATGCGATTGGAGATGCTTGACAAACTCCACGAGAGCCATCTTGGGATTACAAAATGTCGAGCTCTTGCTCAAACATCCATCTGGTGGCCTAATATTACTTCCCAAATCGAGGAAATGGTAAAGAAGTGTTCGATCTGTGCGAAACTTAGACCCCCCACTAGGGAACCTCTTCTTGCATCCTCCTTCCCTGATCAGCCATGGTCAAGGGTTGCCATGGATCTCTTTGAACTCAAAGGAAAAACCTTTCTACTTGTGGTTGACTATCATTCTCGATGGCCAGAAATTAGAATCCTCGACCATCTCACTAGCAGCGCAGTCATCACTCGACTGAAATCCATATTCGCAACACATGGCATTCCCGATATTGTCATCTCTGACAATGGTCCACAGTTTGCGAGCACAGAGTTTCAGAAATTCAACAAAGAATATGGCTTCACCCATACTACCAGTTCTCCTCGATATCCCCAATCGAATGGAGAAGCGGAGCGTTCGGTGCAAACCGTCAAGAATCTCTTGAAAAAAGCAACGGATCCTTACATTTCACTTCTTCTTTACAGAGCAACACCCCTACAGAATGGCTTCTCTCCTAGTCAATTGCTCATGGGCAGAAAGCTCAAAACAAAGCTTCCCTCTGTCCCGCACAAATCCCCTCCCCAAACCCCAAAGATCACACCTCTCCTAAAGAAAGAGGAGTTGTATCGTGAGAAGCAACAACAGCACTACAACTCTCGACATGCGGTGCATCCCTTACCCAAGCTCCAGCCAGGTGATTCCGTCCATATCAGAGACCTGGACAGACCTGGAACTATCACTGCTCAACTTACAAATCCTCGCTCATTCATGGTGAACACAGAGCAAGGCCAAGTTCGGCGAAACCGGTCACATCTTGTGTCCATGCCAGCCTCAACATATAGTCCACCTAGGACAAGGTCTCAGACCGCACACCACTTACGGTCTGCAACCAACCCAAGCGATGATGGCCAGCCAGCTGTACACACCAGAAGCGGTAGGGTTTCCAAAAAGCCCCAACGTATGGATTTATAATTCGTTCACCGCATGTTCCATACTCTTCATTCCCTCAAACTGATGGAGGAAGAGTGGATACGGGAATTAGCCCCTATTCACTAAAATACATTAACGCAACATACATTAGAAGTGTTGTTCTCAAAACACAACACTGACAAAATGCAAAGGTGAACTAAAAACACGAACACTAGGTGTTATCTGACAGAAGGATACATGGGTCACAATAATACCCCTTCCTAAGTCTAATTAAATTAAGTTAAAAGAAGACGTACAGAGGAACAGAGATAAAGTTTAACAGTACCATAAATAACACTCTGTAGAACTTTTTCATAATCTTGGATTTTAGGTTACAATATGGCCTATATATTTGATTTTGTTCAGAGCTACAGAAGTTACTTGGACATAGACTGTTACTTATGCATTTAGAATTCTTGATCTCTTCTTGCTCCTAAGATTTGATTGATATACTTGATCATAGAGGACATACCCTCTATTAATTACTATTGTCTTGACTCATAGACCTGAAATGTGTTATAGATCTAAAGTTAACCAGTGTTGTAAAAAATTTGGTTGATTTATCAAAGGTTTGGATGGGATGTAACTATTTCACTATTTAAGCGAACTATTGCCGACTTTGTTTCAAATTTTATGAACGTTAAAATTCCTATTAGCTTAGGGGGAAGATGTAGTATAATCAGTACCTACAGTACATTATGCACTTGTTATAATATTACATGTACTAAGGAAGATAACTCTTAACCAAAGATTTGAATATAAATGTACATTGTTTGTGCCTAGCCCGCCAGTTCTGTGTTCTGCCGAGGTAGTCATTTGGTCTACAATAAACGATCATATCAAGGAACTGACATTGTTTGTC
>JAWDGP010004755.1:0-26408 GCA_033675545.1 Elysia crispata
AGGAAAATTTTTCATGGGACATTTTTCCCTTGAGGTTTTCCCTATTTCCGGTGACACAAAGGGCGGAAAAAGTAAGTGGTTTTGTTTTTTTCCAGCGCGTAAGGGAGAGGAAAAATGTGAAATAAATTATAAAAAACAAGAAAATTTTTTTTGTGCTTTTTGGGGAGCTTTCTTAAACCATTTTTCGGTCGTTTGTTTGCCGGAAAAGATGATTAGGAAGTGTTTCAGGGGTAACAAGAAGGAGTGGAGAAAAAAGATTAAGCCATTTAAGAAACGGAAGAGTGTTGAAGTGCGATTTTAGGCGACGTATATGTGGTCGGAAGAAGACGGAGTGAAATTGAAAATGTGTGGTACTCAGGTGTGTATGTGTTTCGCGTAATGCAACGGCGGAAAAAATGTAAATTGTGTAAAAAATGAAACTTGAGCGCAAACTTCGCGGCAGTTTTGGGCACTTTAAGTCGGAATTTCGAGAATAAAAAAGGTAAGTGGTAATTTTTTCTGATTACGCGGAGCGGTAGGATGCAAAAAAAGAAAAAAAAAAAAAAAAAAGAAAATTTTTTAATGGGACGTTTTTCCCTTGCGGTTTTCCTAATTTCACGGTGACAAAAAGGGCGGAAAAAGTAGAGGTGGTTTTGTTTTTTCCGTGAGAGGAGAGGGAAATGTTAAATACATTATAAAAAAAGAAAAGAAAAGTTTTTTTCTCTCCTTTAGGGAGCTTTTCTCTTTCTATTTTTGGTCGGTCCAGGTTCGGAAAAGATAATTAGGAAGTGTTTCGGGGGTAAGGAGGAAAGGAGTAGAGAGCAAAAAGAAGTAATTTTTTTAGAAAAAGGTGGTAAGCGCGTTTTTTCAGCATTGTGAAAAAGATAGGAAAAACGGAGTGTGTTTGGGAAGGTGTATGTGTCCGCGCGTAATCCTGTTTAAGGGGAAAAAGTTAATTTGGAAAAAGTAGGCGAAACTTGAGCGCGCTTAGCGTGCATTTTTAGAAAATTTTAAGTCGGAATTTCGAAAAAAAGGTAAGTGGTAAAGTTTTTTCCGATTACGAAAGAGCGGTAGAGGTGCAAAAAGTCCAAAAAAGAAGAAGAAAAAATTTTTGTACGGGACGTTTTTTCTTTGCAGTTCTTCTCTTCGGTGATAAATGGGAGGAAAAAGTAAGTGGCGTTTTTTTCCGTAATTGGAGAGGGAAAATGTGAAATAAATAAAAAAAAGAAAATTTTTTTTCTCCTTTTTAGGGAGCTTTTTTGACCATTTTTGGTCGTTCGTTTGTCGGAAAAAGATAACTAGGAAGTGTTTCGGGGGTAACGAGAAGGAGTGGATAAAAAAAATAATTTAAAGAAAAAGGTGTTAAGCGTGTTTTTTCAGCATTGTGGTTAAGGAAAAACAAAGTGTGTTTAGGAAAGGTGTTTGTGTCCGCGTAAACACAGCGGGGAAAAAGGTAATTTGTAAAATATAAAACTTGAGCGCGCTTAGCGGCATTTTTAGAAGGTACTTTAAGTCGGAATTTCGTAAAAAAGGTACGTGGTAATTTTTCCGATTACGAGGAGCGGTAGGATGCAAAAAAAAAAAAAAAAAAAAAAAAAAAAGGAAAATTTTTTCATGGCAAATTTTCCCTTGAGGGTTTTCCTATTTCCGGTGACACAAAGGTGGCGGAAAAAAAGTAAGTGGTTTTGTTTTTTTCCGTAAGTGGAGAGGAAAAAATGTGAAAAAAATTATAAAAAGAAAAAAAATTTTTGTCCTTTTTGGGAGCTTTCTTGACCATTTTTGGTCGTTTGTTTGCCGCAAAAGATGATTAGGAAGTGTTTCGGGGGTAACGAGAAGGAGTGGAAAAAAAAAAAAGTAATTTTAAGAAAAGATGTTACGCGCAATTTTTAGGCATTATGGGTCGGAAAGACCTAGTGTGTGTGGGTAGGTGTATGTGTTCGCGTAATCACGGCGGAAAAAAGGTAATTTGTAAAAAATGAAACTTGAGCGCGCTTAGCGGCAGTTTTGGGCACTTTAAGTGTGAATTTTTAAAAAAATGTTAATTGGTATTTTTTTTGTTTACGCGTAGCGGTAGTATGCAATAATGTAAAAAAAAAAAAAAGAAAAATTTTTAATGGGACATTTTTCCCTTGAGTTTTTCCTATTTCCGGTGACACGAAGGGCGGAAAAAGTAAGTGGTTTTGTTTTTTTTCCGTAATGGGAGAGGAAAAATGTGAAATAAATTATAAAAAACAGAAAATTTATTTTTGTCCTTTAGGTAGCTTTTTTGACCATTTTTGGTCGTTCGTTTGCCGGAAAAGATAATTAGGAAGTGTTTCGGGGGTAAGGAGGAGTAGAGAGCAAAAAAAAGGAATTTTAAGAAAAATATGTTAAGCGCGTTTTTTCAGCATTGTGGTTAGGAAAAACGGAGTGTGTTTGGAAAGGTGTATGTGTCCGGGTAATCACGGCGGGAAAAAGGTAATTTGTTAAATATGAAACTTGAGCGCGCTTAGCGGAAGTTTTGGACACTTTAAGTCGGAATTTCGAAAAAAAAGGTAAGTGGTAATTTTTTCGATTACGCGGAACGGTAGGATGAAAAAATTAAAAAAAAAAAAAAAAAAAAAGACAAATTTTTAATGGGACGTTTTCCCTTGCGGTTTTCCTATTTCCGGTGACAAAAAGGGCGGAAAAAGTATGTGGTTTTGTTTTTTTTCCGTGAGAGGAGAGGGAAAATGTGAAATAAATTAAAAAAAAAGAAATTTTTTTTTCTCCTTTAGGGAGCTTTTTTGACCATTTTTGGTCGTTCGTTTGCCGAAAAGATGATTAATAAGTATTTCGGGGGTAACGAGAAGGAGTGGAGAAAAAAAAAAATATTTAAAGAAAAAGGTGTTAACCGCGTTTTTTAGGCATTATGGGTCGGAAAGACGGAGTGTGTGTGTGTAGGTGTATGTGTTCTCGTAATCACGGCGGGAAAAAGGTAATTAGTAAAATATGAAACTTGAGCACGCTAAGCGGCAATTTAGGGCACTTTAAGTCGGAATTTCGAAAAAAAGGTACGTGGTAATTTTTCCGATTACGAGGAGCGGTAGGATGGAAAAAATTTAAAAAAAAAAAAAAAGAAAAATTTTAATGGGACGTTTACCCTTGCGGTTTTGCTATTTCCGGTGACAAAAAGGGCGGAAAAAGTATGTGGTTTTGTTTTTTTCCGTGAGAGGAGAGAGAAAATGTTAAATAAATTATAAAAAAAAATAAAATTTTTTTCTCCCCTTTAGGTAGTTTTTTCACTATTTTTGGTCGTTAGGTTCCCGGAAAAGATAATTAGGAAGTGTTTTGGCGGTAAGGAGAAGGAGTAGAGAGCAAGAAAAAGTAATTTTTAGAAAAAGGTGTTAAGCACGTTTTTTCAGCATTGTGGTTAGGAAAAACGGAGTGTGTTTTGGAAGGTGTATGTGTCCGCGTAATCACGGCGGAAAGAATTTAATTAGTAAAATATGAAACTTGAGCGCGCGTAGCGGCAATTTAGAGCACTTTAAGTCGGAATTTCGAAAAAAAGGTAAGTGGTAATTTTTCCGATTACGAGGAGCGGTAGGATGCAAAAAATTAAAAAAAAAAAAAAAAAAAAGAAAAATTTTTAATGGTACGTTTTCCCTTGCGGTTTTCCTATTTCGGGTGACAAAAAGGGCGGAAAAAGTAAGTGGTTTTGTTCTTTTCCGTGAGAGAAGAGGGAAAATGTTAAATAAATTATAAAAAAAAGAAAATCTTTTTTCTCTTCTTTAGGGAGCTTTTTCACTATTTTTGGTCGTTAGGTTCACGGAAAAGATAATTAGGAAGTGTTTCTGGGGGTAAGGAGAAAGAGTAGAGAGCAAAAAAAAGTAATTTTTAGAAAAAGGTGTTAAGCTTGTTTTTTCAGCATTGTGGGTAGGAAAGACGGAGTGTGTGTGTTTAGGTGTATGTGTTCTCGTAATCACGGCGGGAAAAAGGTAATTAGTAAAATATGAAACTTGAGCACGCTTAGCGGCAATTTAGGGCACGTTAAGTCGGAATTTCGAAAAAAAGGTAAGTGGTAATTTTTCCGATTACGAGGAGCGGTAGGGTGCAAAAAAGTCAAAAAAAAGAAGAAAAAAAATTTTGTACGGGACGTTTGCCTTTGCGGTTTTTTATTTCCGGTGATAAAAGGGCGGAAAAAGTAAATGGTTTTGTTTTTCTCCGTAATTGGAGAAGGAAAATGTGAAACAAAAAAAAAAAAAAGAAAATTTTTTTTTCTCCTTTAGGGAGCTTTTTTGACCATTTTTGGTCGTTTGTTTGCCGGAAAAGATGATTAGGAAGTGTTTCAGGGGTAACGAGAAGGAGTGGAGAAAAAAAAAAGTAATTTAAAGAAAAAGGTGTTAAGCGCGTTTTTTCAGCATTGTGGTTAGGAAAAACGGAGTGTGTTTAGAAAGGTGTAGGTGTCCGCGTAATCACAGCGGGAAAAAGGTAATTTGTAAAATATGAAACTTCAGCGCGCTTAGCGGCATTTTAGGGTACTTTAAGTCGGAATTTCGAAAAAAAGGTAAGTGGTAATTTTTTCGATTACGCGGAGCGGTAGGATGCAAAAAAAAAAAAAAAAAAAAAAAAAAAAAGAAGGAAAATTTTTCATGGGACATTTTCCCTTCAGGTTTTCCTATTTCCGGTGACACAAAGGGCGGAAAAAGTAAGTGGTTTTGTTTTTTTCCGTAAGGGGAGAGGAAAAATGTGAGATAAATTATAAAAAACAGAAATTTTTTTTTATCCTTTTTGGGAGCTTTCTTGATCATTTTTGGTCGTTTGTTTGCCGGAAAAGATGATTAGGATGTGTTTCGGGGGTACCGAGAAGGAGTGGAGAAAAAAAAGTAATTTTAAAAAAACAGGTGTTAAGGGTGTTTTTTAGGCATTGTGGTTAGGAAAAACGGAGTGTGTTTGGGAAGGTGTATGTGTACGCGTAATCACGGCGGGAAAAAGGTAATTTGTAAAATATGAAACTTGAGCGCGCTTAGCGGCATTTTAGGGTACTTTAAGTCGGAATTTCGAAAAAAAGGTAAGTGGTAATTTTTCCGATTGCGAGGAGCGGTAGGGTGCAAAAAAGTAAAAAAAAAAGAAAAAAAAATTTTAATGGGACGTTTTCCCTTCCGGTTTTCCTATTTCCGGTGCCAAAAAGGGCGGAAAAAGTAATTGGTTTTGTTTTTTTCCGTGAGAGGAGAGCGAAAATGTTAAATAAATTAAAAAAAAAAAATCTTTTTTTCTCTCCTTTAGGGAGCTTTTTCACTATTTTTGGTCGTTAGGTTCCCGGAAAAGATAATTAGGAAGTGTTTCGGGGGTAAGGAGAAGGAGTAGAGACCAAAAAAAAGTAATTTTTAGAAAAAGGTTATAAGCGCGTTTTTTCAGCATTGTGGTTAGGAAAAACGGAGTTGTTTGGGAAGGTGTATGTGTCCGCGTAATCACGGCGGGAAAAAAGGTAATTTGTAAAATATGAAACTTGAGCGCGCTTTGCGGCATTTAAGGGCACTTTCAGTCGGAATTTCAAAAAAAAAGGAAAGTGGTAATTTTTCCGATTACGAGGAGCGGTAGGATGCAAAAAACTAAAGAAAAAAAAAAGAAAAATTTTTCATAGGACATTTTCCCTTGAGGTTTCCCTATTTCCGGTGACACAAAGGGCGGAAAAAGTAAGTGGTTTTTTTTTTCCGTAAGGGGAGAGGAAATATGTGAAATAAATTTTAAAAAACAGAAAATTTATTTTTGTCCTTTTTGGGAGCTTTCTTGATCATTTTTGGTCGTTTGTTTGCCGGAAAAGATGATTAGGAAGTATTTCGGGGGTAACGAGGAGTGGAGAAAAAAAAAGTAATTTTAAGAAAAAGGTGTTAAGCGCGTTTTTTAGGCATTATGGGTCGGAAAGACGGAGTGTGTGTGGGTAGGTGTATGTGTTCGCGTTATCACGTCGGAAAAAGGTAATTTGTAAAAAATGAAACTTGAGCTTGCTTAGCTGCAGTTTTGGTCACTTTAAGTTGCAATTTCGAAAAAAAGGTAAGTGGCAATTTTTCCGATTACGAGGTGCGCTAGGGTGCAAAAAAGTAAAATAAAAAAAAAGAAAAATTTTTAATGGGACGTTTTCCCTTGCGGTTTTCCTATTTCCGGTGACAAAAAGGGCGGAAAAAGTAAGTGGTTTTGTTTTTTTCCGTGAGAGGAGAGGGAAAATGTTAAATAAATTATAAAAAAAAGAAAAGTTTTTTTCTCTCCTTTAGGGAGCTTTTTCACTATTTTTGGTCGTTAGGTTCCCGGAAAAGATAATTAGGAAGTGTTTCGGGGGTAAGGAGAAGGAGTAGAGAGCAAAAAAAAGTAATTTTTAGAAATAGGTGTTAAGCGCGTTTTTTCAGCATTCTGGTTAGGAAAAATGGAGTGTGTTTGCGAAGGTATATGTGTCCGCGTAATCACGGCGGGAAAAAGGTAATTTGTAAAATATGAAACTTGAGCGAGCTTAGCGGCATTTTAGGGCACTTTAAGTGTATGTGTCCGCGTAATCACGGCGGGAAAAAGGTAATTTGTAAAATATGAAACTTGAGCGCGTTGCGGAATTTTTGGGCACTTTAAGTCGGAATTTCTAAAAAAAAGGAAAGTGGTAATTTTTCCGATTAGGAGGAGCGGTAGGATGCAAAAAACTAAAGAAAAAAAAAAAAGACAAATTTTTCATAGGACATTTTCCCTTGAGGTTTCCCTATTTCCGGTGACACAAAGGGCGGAAAAAGTAAGTGGTTTTTTTTTTCCGTAAGGGGAGAGGAAATATGTGAAATAAATTTTAAAAAACAGAAAATTTATTTTTGTCCTTTTTGGGAGCTTTCTTGATCATTTTTGGTCGTTTGTTTGCCGGAAAAGATGATTAGGAAGTATTTCGGGGGTAACGAGGAGTGGAGAAAAAAAAGTAATTTTAAGAAAAAGGTGTTAAGCGCGTTTTTTAGGCATTATGGGTCGGAAAGACGGAGTATGTGTGGGTAGGTGTATGTGTTCGCGTTATCACGTCGGAAAAAAAGGTAATTTGTAAAAAATGAAACTTGAGCGCGCTTAGCGGCAGTTTTGGTCACTTTAAGTTGGAAGTTCGAAAAAAAAGGTAAGTGGTAATTTTTTCGATTACGCGGAGCGGTAGGTTGCAAAAAAGTAAAAAAAAAGAAAAGAAAAATTTTTAATGGGACGTTTTCCCTTGCGGTTATCCTATTTCCGGTGACAAAAAGGGCGGAAAAAGTACGTGGTTTTGTTTTTCTCGGTAATTGGAGAGGGAAAATGTGAAATAAATTTTCAAAAAAAGAAAATTTTTTTTCTCTCCTTTATGGAGCTTTTTCACTATTTTTGGTCGTTTGTTTGCCGGAAAAGATGATTAGGAAGTGTTTCGGGGGTAAGGAGAAGGAGTAGAGAGCAAAAAAAAGTAACTTTTTAGAAAAAGTTGTATAGCGCGTTTTTTCAGCATTTTGGTTAGGAAAAACAGTGTATTTGGGAAGGTATATGTGTCCGCAGAATCACGGCGGGAAAAAGGTAATTTGTAAAATATTAAACTTGAGCGCGCTTAGCGGCATTTTAGGGCACTTTAAGTCGGAATTTCGAAAAAAAGGTAAGTGGTAATTTTTCCGATTACGAGGAGCGGTAGGATGCAAAAAAGTAAAAAAAAAAAAAAAAAAGAAAAATTTTTAATGGGACGTTTTCCCGTGCGGTTTTCCTATTTCCGGTGACAAAAAGGGCGGAAAAAGTAAGTGGTTTTGTTTTTTTCCGTCAGAGGAGAGGGAAATATTAAATAAATTATAAAAAAAAAGAAAATTGTTTTTCTCTCCTTTAGGGAGCTTTTTCACTATTTTTGGTCGTTAGGTTCCCGGAAAAGATAAAAAGGAAGTGTTTCGGGGGTAAGGAGAAGGAGTAGAGAGCAAAAAAAAGTAATTTTTAGAAAAAGGTGTTAAGCGCGTTTTTTCAGCATTGTAGTTAGGAAAAACGGAGTGTGTGTGGGTAGGTGTATGTGTTCGCGTAATCACGGAGGAAAAAAGGTAATTTGTAAAAAATGAAACTTGAGAGCGCTTAGCGGCAGTTTTGGGCACTTTAAGTCGGAATTTCGAAAAAAAAAGGTAAGTGGTAATTTTTTCGATTACGAGGAGCGGTAGGTTGCAAAAAAGTCAAAAAAAAAGAAGAAAAACAAAAACTTTGTACGGGACATTTTCCTTTGCGGTTTTTCTATTTCCGGTGATAAAAGGGCGGAAAAAGTAAGTGTTTTTGTTTTTCTCGGTAATTGGAGAGGGAAAATGTGAAATAAATTAAAAAAAAAAAAAAATTTTTTTCTCTCCTTTAGGGAGCTTTTTTGACCATTTTTGGTCGTTCGTTTGCCGGAAAAGATGATTAGGAAGTGTTTCGGGGGTAACGAGAAGGAGTGGAGAAGAAAAAAAAAGTAATTTTAAGAAAAAGGTGTTAAGCGCGTTTTTTAGGCATTATGGGTCGGAAAGACGGAGTGTGTGTGGGTATGTGTATGTGTTCGCGTAATCACGGCGGGAAAAAGGTAATTAGTAAAATATGAAACTTGAGCGCGCTTAGCGGCAATTTAGGGCACTTTAAATCGGAATTTCGAAAAAACGGTAAGTGGTAATTTTTCCGATTACGAGGAGCGGTAGGATGCAAAAAAGTGAAAAAAAAAAAAATTTTTTTTCAAGGGACATTTTCCCTTTAGGTTTTCCTATTTCCGCTGACAAAAAGGGCGGAAAAAGTAAGTGGTTTTGTTTTTTTCCGTAAGGGGAGAGTAAAAATGTGAAATAAATTATAAAAAACAGAAAATTTATTTTTGTCCTTTTTGGGAGCTTTCTTGATCATTTTTGGTCGTTTGTTTGCCGGAAAAGCTGATTAGGAAGTGTTTCGGGGGTAACGAAAAGGAGTAGAGAGCAAAAAAAAGTAATTTTTAGAAAAAGGTGTTAAGCGCGTTTTTTCAGCATTGTGGTTAGGAAAAACGGAGTGTGTTTGGGAAGGTGTATGTGTCCGCGTAATCACGGCGGGAAAAAGGTAATTTGTAAAATATGAAACTTGAGCGCGCTTAGCGGCATTTTAGGGCACTTTAAGTCGGAATTTCGAAAAAAAGGTAAGTGGTAATTTTTCCGATTACGAGGAGCGGTAGGATGCAAAAAAAAGTAAAAAAAGAAAAAAAAAAAAAAAAAAAATTTTCATGGGACATTTTCCCTTGAGGTTTTCCTATTTCCGGTGACAAAAAGGGCGGAAAAAGTAAGCGGTTTTGTTTTTTTCCGTAAGGGGAGAGGAAAATTTGTGAAATAAATTATAAAAAACAGAAAATTTATTTTTGTCCTTTTTGGGAGCTTTCTTGATCATTTTTGGTCGTTTGTTTGCCGGAAAAGATGATTAGGAAGTGTTTCGGGGCAAACAAGAAGGAGTAGAGAGCAAAAAAAAGTAATTTTTAGAAAAAGGTATTAAGCGCGTTTTTTCAGCATTGTGGTTAGGAAAAACGGAGTGTGTTTGGGAAGGTGTATGTGTCCGCGTAATCACGGCGGGAAAAAGGTAATTTGTAAAATAGGAAACTTGAGCGAGCTTAGCGGCATTTTAGGGTACTTTAAGTCGGAATTTCGAAAAAAAAGTAAGTGGTAATTTTTCCGATTACGAAGAGCGGTAGGGTGCAAAAAAGTCAAAAAAAAAAGAAGAAAAAAAATTTTTGTACGGGACGTTTTCCTTTGCGGTTCTTCTATTTCCGTTGATAAATGGGCGGAAAAAGTAAGTGGTTTTGTTTTTCTCCGTAATTGGAGAGGGAAAATGTGAAATAAATTTTAAAAAAAGGAAAAATTTTTTTCTCCTTTAGGGAGCTTTTTTTACCATTTTTGGTCGTTCGTTTGCCGGAAAAGATGATTAGGAAGCTATTCGGGGGTTACGAGAAGGAGTGGAGAAAAAAAAAAAAGTAATTTAAAGAAAAAGGTGTTAAGCGCGTTTTTTCAGCATTGTGGTTAGGAAAAACGGATTGTTTTTAGGAAGGTGTATGTGTCCTCGTAATCACAGCGGGAAAAAGGTAATTTGTAAAATATGAAACTTGAGCGCGCTTAGCGGCATTTTAGTGAACTTTAAATCGGAATTTCAAAAAAAAAGGTAAGTGGCAATTTTTCCGATTACGAGGAGCGCTAGGGTGTAAAAAAATTCAAAAAAAAAGAAGATAAAAAAATTTTGTACGGGACGTTTTCCTTTGTGGTTCTTCTATTTCCGGTGATAAATGGGCGGAAAAAGTAAGTGGTTTTGTTTTTTTCCGTGAGGGGAGAGGGAAAATGTTAAATAAATTATAAAAATAAAGAAAAGTTTTTTTCACTATTTTTGGTCGTTAGGTTCCCGGAAAAGATAATTAGGAAGTGTTTCGGGGGTAAGGAGAAGGAGTAGAGAGCAAAAAAAAGTAATTTTAAGAAAAAGGTGTTAAGCACGTTTTTTCAGCATTGTGGTTAGGAAAAACGGAGTGTGTTTGGGAAGGTATATGTGTCCGCGTAATCACGGCGGGAAAAAGGTAATTTGTAAAATATGAAACTTGAGCGCGCTTAGCGGCATTTTAGGCTACTTTAAGTCGGAATTTCGAAAAAAAGGTAAGTGGCAATTTTTCCGATTACGAAGAGCGGTAGGGTGCAAAAAAGTCAAAAAAAAAGAAGAAAAAAAATTTTGTACGGGACGTTTTCCTTTGCGGTTCTTCTATTTCCGGTGACAAAAATGGCGGAAAAAGTAAGTGGTTTTATTTTTTTCCGTGAGAGGAGAGGGAAAATGTTAAATAAATTATAAAAAAAAGAAAAGTTTTTTTCTCTCCTTTAGGGAGCTTTTTCACTATTTTTGGTCGTTAGGTTCCCGGAAAAGATAATTAGGAAGTGTTTCCGGGGCAAGGAGAAGGAGTAGAGAGCAAAAAAAATTAATTTTTTAAGACAAAGTTGTTAAGCGCGTTTTTTCAGCATTGTGGTTAGGAAAAACGGAGTGTGTTTGGGAAGGTGTATGTGTCCGCGTAATCACGGCGGGAAAAAGGTAATTTGTAAAATATGAAACTTGAGCGCGCTTAGCGGCATTTGAGTGTACTAAAAGTCGGAATTTCGAAAAAAAAGGTAAGTGGCAATTTTTCCGATTACGAGGAGCGGTAGGGTGCAAAAAAGTCAAAAAAAAAGAAGAAAAAAAAATTTTGTACGGGACGTTTTCCTTTGCGGTTTTTCTATTTCCGGTGATAAAAGGGCGGAAAAAGTAATTGGTTTTGTTTTTTTCCGTGAGAGGAGAGGGAAAATGTTAAATAAATTATAAAAAAAAAGAAAATCTTTTTTCTCTCCTTAAGGGAGCTTTTTCACTATTTTTGGTCATTAGGTTCCCGGAAAAAATGATTAGGAAGTGTTTCGGGGGTAAGGAGAAGGAGTAGAGAGCAAAAAAAAAGTAATTTTTAGAAAAAGGTGTTAAGCGCGTTTTTTCAGCATTCTGGTTAGGAAAAACGGAGTGTGTTTGGGAAGGTATATGTGTCCGCGTAATCACGGCGGGAAAAAGGTAATTTGTAAAATATGAAACTTGAGCGCGCTTAGCGGCATTTTAGGGCACTTTAAGTCGGAATTTCGAAAAAAAGGTAAGTGGTAATTTTTCCGATTACGAGGAGCGGTAGGATACAAAAAAGTAAAAAAAAAAAAAAAACAAAAAAAAAAAAAACAAAAAAAAAAAAATTTTCATGGGACATTTTCCCTTGAGGTTTTCCTATTTCCGGTGACACAAAGGGCGGAAAAAGTAAGTGGTTTTGTTTTTTTCCGTAAGGGGAGAGGAAAAATGTGAAATAAATTATAAAAAAACAGAAAATTTACTTTTGTCCTTTTTGGGAGCTTTCTTGACCATTTTTGGTCGTTTGTTTGCCGGAAAAGTTAATTAGGAAGTGTTTCGGGGTAAACGAGAAGGAGTGGAGAAAAAAAAAAAGTTATTTTTAGAAAAAGGTGTTAAGTGCGTTTTTTAGGCATTATGGGTCGGAAAGACGGAGTGTGTGTGGGTAGGTGTATGTGTTCGAGTAATCACGGCGGAAAAAAGGTAATTTGTAAAAAATGAAACTTGAGCGCGCTTAGCGGCAGTTTTGGGCTTTTTAAGTCGGAATTTCAAGAAAAAGGTAAGTGGTAATTTTTTCGATTACGCGGAGCGGTAGGATCCAAAAAAAAGAAAAAAAAATTTAATGGGACGTTTTCCCTTGCGGTTTTTCTATTTCCGGTGACAAAAAGGGCAGAAAAAAGTAAGTGGTTTTGTTTTTTTCCGTGAGAGGAGAGGGAAAATGTTAAATAAATTATAAAAAAAAGAAAATCTTTTTTCTTCCTTTAGGGAGCTTTTTCACTATTTTTGGTCGTTAGGTTCCCGGAAAAGATAATTAGGAAGTGTTTCGGGGGTAAGGAAAAAGAGTAGAGAGCAAAAAAAAAAGTAATTTTTAAAAAAAGGTGTTAAGCGTGTTTTTTCAGCATTCTGGTTAGGAAAAACGGAGTGTGTTTGGGAAGGTATATGTGTGCACCTAATCACGGCGGGAAAAAGGTAATTTGTAAAATATGAAACTTGAGCGCGCTTAGCGGCATTTTAGGGTACTAAAAGTCGGAATTTCGAAAAAAAAACGTACGTGGCAATTTTTCCGATTACGAGGAGCGGTAGGGTGCAAAAAAGTCAAAAAAAAAAGAAGAAAAAAAAATTTTGTACGGGACGTTTTCCTTTGCGGTTTTTCTATTTCCGGTGATAAAAGGGCGGAAAAAGTAAGTGGTTTTGTTTTTTTCCGTGAGAGGAGAGGGAAAATGTTAAATAAATTATAAAAAAAAAGAAAATCTTTTTTCTCTCCTTAAGGGAGCTTTATCACTATTTTTGGTCATTAGGTTCCCGGAAAAGATGATTAGGAAGTGTTTCGGGGGTAAGGAGAAGGAGTAGAGAGCAAAAAAAAGTAATTTTTAGAAAAAGGTGTTAAGCGCGTTTTTTCAGCATTCTGGTTAGGAAAAACGGAGTGTGTTTGGGAAGGTATATGTGTCCGCGTAATCACGGCGGGAAAAAGGTAATTTGTAAAATATGAAACTTGAGCGCGCTTAGCGGCATTTTAGGGCACTTTAAGTCGGAATTTCGAAAAAAAGGTAAGTGGTAATTTTTCCGATTACGAGGAGCGGTAGGATACAAAAAAGTAAAAAAAAAAAAAAAAAAAAAGAAAAAAGAAAAATTTTTCATGGGACATTTTCCCTTGAGGTTTTCCTATTTCCGGTGACACAAAGGGCGGAAAAAGTAAGTGGTTTTGTTTTTTTCCGTAAGGGGAGAGGAAAAATGTGAAATAAATTATAAAAAAACAGAAAATTTACTTTTGTCCTTTTTGGGAGCTTTCTTGACCATTTTTGGTCGTTTGTTTGCCGGAAAAGTTAATTAGGAAGTGTTTCGGGGTAAACGAGAAGGAGTGGAGAAAAAAAAAAAAGTTATTTTTAGAAAAAGGTGTTAAGTGCGTTTTTTAGGCATTATGGGTCGGAAAGACGGAGTGTGTGTGGGTAGGTGTATGTTTTCGCGTAATCACGGCGGAGAAAAGGTAATTTGTAAAAAATGAAACTTGAGCGCGCTTAGCGGCAGTTTTGGGCACTTTAAGTCGGAAGTTCGAAAAAAAAGGTAAGTGGTAATTTTTTCGATTACGCGGAGCGGTAGGATGCAAAAAAGTAAATAAAAAAAAAAAAAAAAATTTTTAATGGGACGTTTTCCCTTGCGGTTTTCCTATTTCCGGTGAAAAAAAAGGGCGTAAAAAGTAAGTGGTTTTTTTTTTTTCCGTGTGAGGAGAGTGAAAATTTTAAATAAATTATAAAAAAGAAAATCTTTTTTCTTCCTTTAGGGAGCTTTTTCACTATTTTTGTTCGTTAGGTTCCCGGAAAAGATAATTAGGAAGTGTTTCCGGGGCAAGGAAAAAGAGTAGAGAGCAAAAAAAAGTAATTTTTTAAAAAAAGGTGTTAAGCGTGTTTTTTCAGCATTCTGGTTAGGAAAAACGGAGTGTGCTTGGGAAGGTATATGTGTGCACCTAATCACGGCGGGAAAAAGGTAATTTGTAAAATATGAAATTTGAGCGCGCTTAGCGGCAGTTTTGGGCACTTTAAGTCGGAATTTCGAAAAAAAAAGGTAAGTGGTAATTTTTTCGATAACGCGGAGCGGTAGGGTGCAAAAAAAGTCAAAAAAAAAGAAGAAAAAAAATTTTGTACGTGACGTTTTCCTTTGCGGTTTTTCTATTTCCGGTGATAAAAGGGCGGAAAAAGTAAGTGGTTTTCTTTTTTTCCGTGAGAGGAGAGGGAAAATGTTAAATAAATTGTAAAAAAAAAAAAGAAATTCTTTTTTCTCTCCTTTAGGGAGCTTTTTCACTATTTTTGGTCAATAGGTTCCCGGAAAAGATGATTAGGAAGTGTTTCGGGGGTAAGGAGAAGGAGTAGAGAGCAAAAAAAAGTAATTTTTAGAAAAAAGGTGTTAAGCGCGTTTTTTCAGCATTCTGGTTAGGAAAAACGGAGTGTGTTTGGGAAGGTATATGTGTCCGCGTAATCACGGCGGGAAAAAGGTAATTTGTAAAATATGAAACTTGAGCGCGCTTAGCGGCATTTTAGGGCACTTTAAGTCGGAATTTCGAAAAAAAAGGTAAGTAGTAATTTTTCCGATTACGAGGAGCGGTAGGATACAAAAAAGTAAAAAAAAAAAAAAAAAATAGAAAAGAAAAAATTTTTATGGGACTTTTTCCCTTGCGGTTTTCCTATTTCCGGTGACACAAAGGGCGGAAAAAGTAAGTGGTTTTGTTTTTTTCCGTAAGGGGAGAGGAAAAATGTGAAATAAATTATAAAAAAACAGAAAATTTACTTTTGTCCTTTTTGGGAGCTTTCTTGACCATTTTTGGTCGTTTGTTTGCCGGAAAAGTTAATTAGGAAGTGTTTCGGGGTAAACGAGAAGGAGTGGAGAAAAAAAAAAAAGTTATTTTTAGAAAAAGGTGTTAAGTGCGTTTTTTAGGCATTATGGGTCGGAAAGACGGAGTGTGTGTGGGTAGGTGTATGTTTTCGCGTAATCACGGCGGAGAAAAGGTAATTTGTAAAAAATGAAACTTGAGCGCGCTTAGCGGCAGTTTTGGGCACTTTAAGTCGGAAGTTCGAAAAAAAAGGTAAGTGGTAATTTTTTCGATTACGCGGAGCGGTAGGATGCAAAAAAGTAAATAAAAAAAAAAAAAAATTTTTAATGGGACGTTTTCCCTTGCGGTTTTCCTATTTCCGGTGACAAAAAGGGCGGAAAAAGTAAGTGGTTTTGTTTTTTTCCGTGAGAGGAGAGGGAAAATGTTAAATAAATTATAAAAAAAGAAAATCTTTTTTCTCTCCTTTAGGGAGCTTTTTCACTATTTTTGGTCGTCAGGTTCCCGGAAAAGATAATTAGGAAGTGTTTCGGGGGTAAGGAGAAGGAGTAGAGGGGCAAAAAAAGTAATTTTTAAAAAAAGGTGTTAAGCGTGTTTTTTCAGCATTCTGGTTAGGAAAAACGGAGTGTGTTTGGGAAGGTATATGTGTGCACCTAATCACGGCGGGAAAAAGGTAATTTGTAAAATATGAAACTTGAGCGCGCTTAGCGGCATTTTAGGGTACTAAAAGTCGGAATTTCGAAAAAAAAAAGGTAAGTGGCAATTTTTCCGATTACGAGGAGCGGTAGGGTGCAAAAAAGTGAAAAAAAAAGAAGAAAAAAAAATTTTGTACGGGACGTTTTCCTTTGCGGTTTTTCTATTTTCGGTGATAAAAGGGCGGAAAAAGTATGTGGTTTTGTTTTTTTCCGTGAGAGGAGAGGGAAAGTGTTAAATAAATTATAAAAAAAAAGAAAAGTTTTTTTCTCTCCTTTAGGGAGCTTCTTCATTATTTTTGATCGTTCGTTTCCCGGAAAAGATAATTAGGAAGTATTTCGGGGGTACCGAGAAGGAGTGGAGAAAAAAAAAAGTAATTAAAGAAAAAGGTGTTAAGCGCGTTTTTTCAGCATTGTGGTTAGGAAAAACGGAGTGTGTTTGGGAAGGTGTATATGTCCGCGTAATCACGGGGGAAAAAAGGTAATTTGTAAAATATGAAACTTGAGCGCGCTTAGCGGCATTTTAGGTTACTAAAAGTCGGAATTTCGAAAAAAAGGTAAGTGGCAATTTTTTCGATTACGAAGAGCGGTAGGGTGCAAAAAAGTCAAAAAAAAAGAAGAAAAAAAAATTTTGTACGGGACGTTTTCCTTTGCGGTTGTTCTATTTCCGGTGATAATAGGCCGGAAAAAGTAAGTGGTTTTGTTTTTTTCCGTGAGAGGAGAGGAAAAATGTGAAATAAAATTTAAAAAAAAATAAAAATTTTTTTTCTCCTTTAGGGAGCTTTTTCACTATTTTTGGTCGTTAGGTTCCCAGAAAAGATAATTAGGAAGTGTTTCGGGGGTAAGGAGAAGGAGTAGAGAGCAAAAAAAAGTAATTTTTAGAAAAAGTTGTTAAGCGCGTTTTTTTAACATTGTGGTTAGGAAAAACGGAGTGTGTTTGGGAAGGTATATGTGTCCGCGTAATCACGGCGGGAAAAAGGTAGTTTGTAAAATATGAAACTTGAGCGCGCTTAGCGGCATTTTAGGGCACTTAAAGTGTATGTGTCTGCGTAATCACGGCGGGAAAAAGGTAATTTGTAAAATATGAAACTTGAGCGCGCTTAGCGGCATTTTAAGGTACTTTAAGTCGGAATTTCGAAATAAAAAGGTAAATGGCAATTTTTATAATTTCGAGGAGCGGTAGGGTGCAAAAAAATCAAAAAAAAAGAAGAAAAAAAAATTTTGTACGGGACGTTTTCCTTTGCGGTTTTTCTATTTCCGGTGATAAAAGGGCGGAAAAAGTATCTGGTTTTGTTTTTTTCCGTGAGAGTAGAGGGAAAATGTGAAATAAATTATAAAAGAAAGAAAATTTTTTTCTATCCTTTAGGGAGCTTTTTCACTATTTTTGGTCGCTAGTTTCCCGGGAAAGATGATTAGGAAGTGTTTCGGGGGTAAGGAAAAGGAGTAGAGAGCAAAAAAAAAGTAATTTTTAGAAAAAGGTGTTAATCTTGTTTTTTCAGCATTCTGGTTAGGAAAAACGGAGTGTGTTTGGGAAGGTATATGTGTGCGCGTAATCACGGCGGGAAAAAGGTAATTTGTAAAATATGAAACTTGAGCGCGCTTAGCGGCATTTTAGGGTACTTTAAGTCGGAATTTCGAAAAAAAGGTAAGTGGCAATTTTTTCGATTACGAAGAGCGGTAGGGTGCAAAAAAGTCAAAAAAAAAAGAAGAAAAAAAAATTTTGTACGGGACGTTTTCCTTTGCGGTTTTTCTATTTTCGGTGATAAAATGGCGGAAAAAGTATGTGGTTTTGTTTTTTTCCGTGAGAGGAGAGTGAAAATGTTAAATAAATTAAAAAAAAAAAAAAAGAAAATTTTTTTTCTCTCCTTTAGGGAGCTTTTTCACTATTTTTGGTCGTTAGGTTCCCGGAAAAGATAATTAGGAAGTGTTTCGGGGGTAAGGAGAAGGAATAGAGAGCAAAAAAAAGTAATTTTTAGAAAAAGGTGTTAAGCGCGTTTTTTCAGCATTGTTTTTAAAAAAAACGTAGTGTGTTTGGGAAGGTATATGTGTCCGCGTAATCACGGCGGGAAAAAGGTAATTTGTAAAATATGAAACTTGAGCGCGCTTAGCGGCATTTTAGGGCACTTTAAGTGTATGTGTCCGCGTAATCACAGCGGGAAAAAGGTAATTTGTAAAATATGAAACTTGAGCGCGCTTAGCGGCATTTTAGGGTACTTTAAGTCGGAATTTCGAAAAAAAGGTAAGTGGCAATTTTTTCGATTACGAAGAGCGGTAGGGTGCAAAAAAGTCAAAAAAAAAAGAAGAAAAAAAAATTTTGTACGGGACGTTTTCCTTTGCGGTTCTTCTATTTCCGGTGATAAATGGGCGGAAAAAGTAAGTGGTTTTGTTTTTCTCCGTAAGCGGAGAGGGAAAATGTGAATTAAATTTAAAAAAAAAAGAAAGCTTTTTTTCTCCTTTAGGGAGCTTTTTGACCATTTTTGGTCGTTCGTTTGCCGGAAAAGATGATTAGGAAGTGTTTCGGGGGTAACGAGAAGGAGTGGAGAAAAAAAAAGTAATTTAAAGAAAAAGGTGTTAAGCGCGTTTTTTCAGCATTTTGGCTAGGAAAGACGGAGCGTGTGTGGGTAGGTATATGTGTTCGCGTAATCACGGCGGGAAAAAGGTAATTTGTAAAATATGAAACTTGAGCGCGCTTAGCGGCATTTTAGGCACTTTAAGTGTATGTGTCCGCGTGGTCACAGCGGGAAAAAGGTAATTTGTAAAAAATTAAACTTGAGCGCGCTTAGCGGCATTTTAGGGCACTTTAAGTCGGAATTTTGAAAAAAAAGGTACGTGATAATTTTTCCGATTACGAGGAGCGGTAGGATGCAAAAAAGTAAAAAAAAAAAAAGAGAAGAAAAAAATTTTTCATGGGACGTTTTCCATTGCGGTTTTCCTAATTCCGGTGATAAAAAGGGCGGAAAAAGGAAGTGGTTTTGTTTTTTTCCGGAACGGGAGAGGGAAAATGTGAAATAATTTATAAAAAAAAGAAAGATTATTTTTGTCCTTTTTGGGAACTTTCTTGACCATTTTTGGTCGTTTGCTTGCCGGAAAAGATGATTAGGAAGTGTTTCGGGGGTAACGAGAAGGAGTAGAGAGCAAAAAAAAGTAATTTTTAGAAAAAGGTGTTAAGCGCGTTTTTCAGCAGTGTGGTTAGGAAAAACGGAGTGTGTTTGGGAAGGTGTATGTGTCCGCGTAATCACGGCGGGAAAAAGGTAATTTGTAAAATATGAAACTTGTGCGCGCTTAGCGGCATTTTAGGGTACTTTAAGTCGGAATTTCGAAAAAAAAGGTAAGTGGCAATTTTTTCCGATTACGAGGAGCGGTAGGGTGCAAAAAAGTAAAAAAAAATTTTGTACGGGACGTTTTCCTTTGCGGTTTTTCTATTTCCGGTGATAACAGGGCGGAAAAAGTAAGTGGTTCTGTTTTTTTCCGTGAGAGGAGAGGGAAAATGTTAAATAAATTATAAACAAAGAAAATTTTTTTTCTCTCCTTTAGGGAGCTTTTTCAGTATTTTTGGTCGTTAGGTTCCCGGAAAAGATAATTAGGAAGTGTTTCGGGGGTAAGGAGAAGGAGTAGAGAGCAAAAAAAAGTAATTTTTAGAAAAAGGTGTTAAACGCGTTTTTTCAGCATTGTGGTTAGGAAAAACGGAGTGTGTTTGGTTAGGTGTATGTGTCCGCGTAATCACGGCGGGAAAAAGGTAATTTGTAAAATATGAAACTTGAGCGCGCTTAGCGGCATTTTAGGGTACTAAAAGTCGAAATTACGAAAAAAAAGGTAAGTGGCAATTTTTCCGATTACGAGAAGCGGTAGGGTGCAAAAAATTCAAAAAAAAAAGAAGAAAAAAAAATTTTATACGCGACGTTTTCCTTTGCGGTTTTTCTATTTCCGGTGATGAAAGGGCTGAAAAAGTAAGTGGTTTTGTTTTTTTCCGTAAGGGGAGAGGAAAAATGTGAAATAAATTATAAAAAACAGAAATTTTTTTCTCCTTTAGGGAGCTTTTTTTTTAACGATTTTTGGGCGTTTGTTTGCCGAAAAAGATGATTAGGAAGTGTTTCTGGGGTTACGAGAAGGAGTGGAGGAAAAAAAAAAGTAATTTTAAGAAACAGGTGTTAAGCGCGTTTTTTAGGCATTATGGGTCCGAAAGACGGAGTGTGTGTGGGTAGGTGTATGTGTTCGCGTAATCACGGCGGGAAAAAGGTAATTTGTAAAAAATGAAACTTGAGCGCGCTTAGCGGGATTTTAGGGTACTTTAAGTCGGAATTTCGAAAAAAATGTAAGTGGTAATTTTTTCCGATAACGAGGAGCGGTAGGATGCAAAAAAGTAAAAAAAAATGAAAAAAAAAAAGAATAATTTTTCATGGGACGTTTTCCCTTGAGGTTTTCCTATTTCCGGTGACACAAAATGCGGAAAAAGTAAGTGGTTTTGTTTTTTTCCGTAAGGGGAGAGGAAAAATGTGAAATAAATTAAAAAAAACAGAAAATTTTTTTTTGTCCTTTTTGGGAGCTTTCTTGACCATTTTTGGTCGTTTGTTTGCCTGAAAAGATGATTAGGAAGTGTTTCGGGAATAACGAGAAGGAGTGGAATAAAAAAAAAATAATTTTAAGAAAAAGGTGCTAAGCGCGTTTTTTAGGCATGATGGGTCGGAAAGACGGAGTGTGTGTGGGTAGGTGTATGTGTTCGCGTAATCACGGCGAAAAAAGGTAATTTGTAAAAAATGAAACTTGAGCGCGCTTAGCGGCAGTTTTGGGCACTTTAAGTCGGAATTTCGAAAAAAAAAGGTAAGTGGTAATTTTTTCGATCTCGCAGAGCGGTAGGATGCAGAAAAGTAAAAAAAAAAAAAAAAAAAAAAGAAAAATTTTTAATGGGCCGTTTTCCCTTGCGGTTTTCCTATTTCCGGTGACAAAAAGGGCGGTAAAAGTAAGTGGTTTTGTTTTTATCCGTGAGAGGAGAGGGAAAATGTTAAATAAATTATAAAAAAAAAGAAAATTTTTTTTCTCTCCTTTAGGGAGCTTTTTCACTATTTTTGGTCGTTAGGTTACTGGAAAAGATAATTAGGAAGTGTTTCGGGGGTAAGGAGAGGAGTAGAGAGCAAAAAAAAGTAATTTTTAGAAAAAGGTGTTAAGCGCGTTTTTTCAGCATTGTGGTAAGGAAAAAAGGAGTGTGTTTGAGAAGGTGTGTGTCCGGGTAATCACGGCGGGAAAAAGGTGAATTGTAAAATATGAAACTTGAGCTTGCTTAGCGGCATTTTAGGGTACTTTAAGTCGGAATTTCGAAAAAAAAGGTAAGTGGCAATTTTTCCGATTACGAGGAGCGGTAGGGTGCAAAAAAGTCAAAAAAAGAAGAAAAAAAAATTTTGTACAAGACGTTTTCCTTTGCGGTTTTTCTATTTCCGGTAATAAAAGGGCGGAAAAAAGTAAATGGTTTTGTTTTTTTCCGTGAGAAGAGAGGGAAAATGTGAAATAAATTAAAAAAAAGAAAATTTTTTTTTCTCCTTTCGGGAGCTTTTTGACCATTTTTGGTCGTTCGTTTGCCGGAAAAGATGATTAGGAAGTGTTTCGGGGGTAACGAGAAGGAGTAGAGAGCAAAAAAAAGTAATTTTTAGAAAAAGGTGTTAAGCGCGTTTTTTAGGCATTATGGGTCGGAAAGACGGAGTGTGTTTGGGAAGGTATATGTGTCCGCGTAATCACGGCGGGAAAAAGGTAATTTGTAAAATATGAAACTTGAGCGAGCTTAGCGGCATTTTAGGGCACTTTAAGTGTATGTGTCCGCGTAATCACGGCGGGAAAAAGGTAATTTGTAAAATATGAAACTTGAGCGCACTTAGCGGCATTTTAGGGCACTTTAAGTCGGAATTTCGAAAAAAAAGGTAAATGGCAATTTTTCCGATTACGAGGAGCGGTAGGATGCAAAAAAGTAAAAAAAAAAGAAAAATTTTTCATGGGACATTTTTCCTTGATGTTTTCCTATTTCCGGTGACACAAAGGGCGGAAAAAGTAAGTGGTTTTGTTTTTTTTCCGTAAGGGGAGATGAAAAATGTGAAATAAATTATAACAAACAGAAAATTTATTTTTGTCCTTTTTGGGAGCTTCCTTGACCATTTTTGGTCGTTTGTTTGCCGGAAAAGATGATTAGGAAGTGTTTCGGGGGTAACGAGAAGGAGTGGAGAAAAAAAAAAGTAATTTAAAGAAAAAAGTGTTAAGCGCGTTTTTTAGGCATTATGGGTCGGAAAGACGGAGTGTGTGTGGGTAGGTGTATGTGTTCGCGTAATCACGGCGGAAAAAAGGTAATTTGTAAAAAATGAAACTTGAGCGCGCTTAGCGGCAGTTTTGGGCACTTTAAGTCGGAATTTCGAAAAAAAAAGGTAAGTGGTAATTTTTCCGATTACGAGGAGCGGTAGGATGCAAAAAAGTAAAAAAAAAAGAAGAAAAAAAAAATTTGTACGGGACGTTTTCCTTTGCGGTTTTTCTATTTCCGGTGATAAAAGGGCGGAAAAAGTAAGTGGTTTTGTTTTTTTCCGTAATTGGAGAGGAAAAATGTGAAATAAATTTAAAAAAAAAAAATTTTTTTCTCCTTTAGGGAGCTTTTTTGACCATTTTTGGTCGTTCGTTTGCCGGAAAAGATGATTAGGAAGTGTTTCGGGGGTAACGAGAAGGAGTGGAGAAAAAAAAAAAAGTAATTTAAGAAAAAGGTGTTTAGTGCGTTTTTTAGGCATTATGGGTCGGAAAGAAGGAGTGTATGTGGGTAGGTGTATGTGTTCGCGTAATCACGGCGGGAAAAAAAAATTAGTAAAATATGAAACTTGAGCGCACTTAGCGGCAATTTAGGGCACTTTAAGTCGGAATTTCGAAAAAAAGGTAAGTGGTAATTTTTCCGATTACGAGGAGCGGTAGGATGCAAAAAAAAGTAAAAAAAAAAAAAAAAAACGAAAAATTTTTCATGGGACATTTTCCCTTCCGGTTTTCCTATTCCCGGTGACACAAAGGGCGGAAAAAGTAAGTGGTTTTGTTTTTTTTCCGTAAGGGGAGAGGAAAAATGTGAAATAAATTATAACAAACAGAAAATTTATTTTTGTCCTTTTTGGGAGCTTTCTTGACCATTTTTGGTCGTTTGTTTGCCGGAAAAGATGATTAGGAAGTGTTTCGGGGGTAACGAGAAGGAGTGGAGAAAAAAAAAAGTAATTTAAAGAAAAAAGTGTTAAGCGGTTTTTTTTAGGCATTATTTGTCGGAAAGACGGAGTGTGTGTGGGTAGGTGTATGTGTTCGCGTAATCACGGCGGAAAAAAGGTAATTTGTAAAAAATGAAACTTGAGCGCGCTTAGCGGCAGTTTTGGGCACTTTAAGTCGGAATTTCGAAAAAAAAAGGTAAATGGTAATTTTTTCGAATACGCGGAGCGGTAGAATGCAAAAAAGTAAAAAAAAAAAAAAAAAGAAAAATTTTTAATGGGACGTTTTCCCTTGCGGTTTTCCTATTTCCGGTGACAATAAGGGCGGAAAAACAATGTGGTTTTCTTTTTTTCCGTGAGAGGAGAGGGAAAATGTTAAATAAATTATACAAAAAAGAAAATTTTTTTTCTCTCCTTTAGGGAGCTTTTTCACTATTTTTTGTCGTTAGGTTCCCGGAAAAGATAATAAGGAAGTGTTTCGGGGGTAAGGAGAAGGAGTAGAGAGCAAAAAAAAGTAATTTTTAGAAAAAGGTGTTAAGCGCGTTTTTTTAGCATTGTGGTGAGGAAAAACAGAGTGTGTTTGGGAAGGTGTATGTGTCCGCGTAATCACGGCGGGAAAAAGGTAATTTGTAAAATATGAAACTTGAGCGCGCTTAGCGGCATTTTAGGGTACTTTAAGTTGGAATTTCAAAAAAAAAGGTAAGTGGCAATTTTTCCGATTACGAGGAGCGGTAGGGTGCAAAAAAGTCAAAAAAAAAGAAGAAAAAAAAATTTTGTACGGGACGTTTTCCTTTGCGGTTTTTCTATTTCCGGTGACAAAAGGGCGGAAAAAGTAAGTGGTTTTGTTTTTCTCGGTAATTGGAGAGGGAAAATATGAAATAAATGTAAAAAAAAAAAAAAATTTTTTTTCCCCTTTAGGGAGTTTTTTGACCATTTTTGGTCGTTAGGTTTCCGGAAAAGATGATTAGGAAGTGTTTCGGGGGTAAGGAAAAGGAGTAGAGAGCAAAAAAAAGTAATTTTTAGAAAAAGGTGTTAAGCGCGTTTTTTCAGCATTGTGGTTAGGAAAAACGGAGTGTGTTTGGGTAGGTATATGTGTCCGCGTAATCACGGCGGGAAAAAGGTAATTTGTAAAATATGAAACTTGAGCGCGCTTAGCGGCATTTTAGGGCACTTTAAGTCGGAATTTCGAAAAAAAGGTAAGTGGTAATTTTTCCGATTACGAGGAGCGGTAGGATGCAAAAAAGGAAAAATAAAAAAAAAAAAAAAAAGAAAAAAAGAAGAAAAATTTTTCATGGGACATTTTCCCTTGAGGTTTTCCTATTTCCGGTGACACAAAGGGCGGAAAAAGTAAGTGGTTTTGTTTTTTTCCGTAAGGGGAGAGGAAAAATGTGAAATAAATTTAAAAAAAAAGAAAATTTACTTTTGTCTTTTTTGGGAGCCTTCTTGACCATTTTTGGTCGTTTGTTTGCCGCAAAAGATGATTAGGAAGTGTTTCGGGGGTAACGAGAAGGACTGAATAAAAAAAAAAAGTAACTTTAAGAAAAAGGTGTTAAGTGCGTTTTTTAGTCATTATTGGTCGGAAAAACGGAGTGTGTGTGGGTAAGTGTATGTGTTCGCGTAATCACGGCGGAAAAAAGGTAAATTGTAAATAATGAAACTTGAGCGCGCTTAGCGGCAGTTTAGGGCACTTTAAGTCGGAATTTCGAAAAAAAAGGTAAGTGGTAATTTTTTTAGATTACGCGGAGCGGTAGGATGCAAAAAAGTAAAAAAAAAAAAAAGAAAAATTTTTAATGGGACGTTTTCCCTTGCGATTTTTCTATTTCCGGTGACAAAAAGGGCGGAAAAAGTAAGTGGTTTTGTTTTTTTCCGTCAGAGAAGAGGGAAAATGTTAAATAAATTTAAAAAAAAAAGAAAAGTTTTTTTCTCTCCTTTAGGGAGCTTTTTCACTATTTTTGGTCGTTAGGTTCCCGGAAAAAATAATTAGGAAGTGTTTCGGGGGTAAGGAGTAGGAGTAGAGAGCTAAAAAAAGTAATTTTTTAAAAAAGGTGTTAAGCGCGTTTTTTCAGCATTGTGGTTAGGAAAAACGGAGTGTGTTTGGGAAGGTATATGTGTCCGCGTAATCACGGCGGGAAAAAGGTAATTTGTAAAATATGAAACTTGAGCGCGCTTAGCGGCATTTTAGGGCACTTTAAGTCGGAATTTCGAAAAAAAAGGTAAGTGGTAATTTATCCGATTACGCGGAGCGGTAGGATGCAAAAAAGTAAAAACAAAAAAAAAAAGGAAAAATTTTTAATGGGACGTTTTCCCTTGCGGATTTCCTATTTCCGGTGACAAAAAGGGCGGAAAAAGTAAGTGGTTTTGTTTTTTTCCGGGAGAGGAGAGGGAAAATGTTAAATAAATTATAAAAAAAAAGAAAAGTTTTTTTCTCTCCTTTAGGGAGCTTTTTCACTATTTTTGGTCGTTAGGTTCCCGGAAAAGATAGTTAGGAAGTGTTTCGGGGGTAAGGAGAAGGAGTAGAGAGCAAAAAAAAGTAATTTTTAGAAAAAGGTGTTAAGCGCGTTTTTTCAGCATTGTGGTTAGGAAAAACGGAGTGTGTTTGGGAAGGTATATGTGTCCGCGTAATCACGGCGGGAAAAAGGTAATTTGTAAAATATGAAACTTGAGCGAGCTTAGCGGCATTTTAGGGCACTTTAAGTCGGAATTTCGAAAAAAAGGTACGTGGTAATTTTTCCGAAAACGAGCAACGGTAGGATGCAAAAAACAAAAAAAAAAAAAAAAAAAAAAAAAAAAAAAATTTTTCATGGGACATTTTCCCTTGAGGTTTTCCTATTTCCGGTGACACAAAGGGCGGAAAAAGTAAGTGGTTTTTTTTTTTTTACGTAAGGAGTAGATGAAAAATGCGAAATAAATTATAAAAAACAGAAAATTTACTTTTGTCTTTTTTGGGAGCTTTCTTGACCATTTTTGGTCGTTTCTTTGCCGGAAAAGATGATTAGGAAGTGTTTCGGGGGTAACGAGAAGGAGTAAAGAAAAAAAAAAAGCAACTTTAAGAAAAAGGTGTTAAGTGCGTTTTTTAGTCATTATTGGTCGGAAAAACGGAGTGTGTGTGAGTAGGTGTATGTGTTTGCGTAATCACGGCGGAAAAAAGGTAATTTGTAAATAATGAAACTTGAGCACGCTTAGCGGCAGTTTTGGGCACTTTAAGTCGGAATTTCGAAAAAAAAAGGTAAGTGGTAATTTTTCCGATTACGAGGAGCGGTAGGATGCAAAAAAGTAAAAAAAAAAGAAGAAAAAAAAATTTTGTACGGGACGTTTTCCTTTGCGGTTTTTCTATTTCCGGTGATAAAAGGGCGGAAAAAGTAAGTGGTTTTGTTTCTTTCCGTAATTGGAGAGGAAAAATGTGAAATAAATTTAAAAAAAAAAAAATTTTTTTCTCCTTTAGGGAGCTTTTTTGACCATTTTTGGTCGTTCGTTTGCCGGAAAAGATGATTAGGAAGTGTTTCGGGGGTAACGAGAAGGAGTGGAGAAAAAAAAAAAAGTAATTTAAGAAAAAGGTGTTTAGTGCGTTTTTTAGGCATTATGGGTCGGAAAGAAGGAGTGTGTGTGGGTAGGTGTATGTGTTCGCGTAATCACGGCGGGAAAAAGATAATTAGTAAAATATGAAACTTGAGCGCACTTAGCGGC
>JAWDGP010004756.1:0-15000 GCA_033675545.1 Elysia crispata
CGGCTCCTTCATTCAAACAAACTATCTCTCTTGGCTACTTCATTCAAACAAACTATCTCTCTCGGCTCCTTCATTCAAACAAACTATCTCTCTGAGCTCCTTCATTCACACAAACTATCTCTTTTGGCTCCTTCGTTCAAACAAACTATCTCACTCGGCTCCTTCATTCAAACAAACAATCTCTCTCGGCTCTTTCATTTAAACAAACTATCTCTGTCGGCTCCTTCATTCAAACAAACTATCTCTCTTGGCTCCTTCATTCAAACAAACTATTTTTCGGCTCCTTCATTCAAACAAACTATCTCTCTAGGCTCCTTCATTCAAACAAACTATCTCTTTCGGCTCCTTCATTTAAACAAACAATCTCTCTCGGCTCCTTCATTCAAACAAACTATCTCTCTAGGCTCCTTCATTCAAACAAACTATCTTTCGGCTCCTTCATTCAAACAAACTATCTCTCTCGGCTCCTTCATTCAAACAAACAATCTCTCTCGGCTCCTTCATTCAAACAAACTATCTATCTAGGCTCCTTCATTCAAACAAACTATCTCTCTCCGCTCCTTCATTCAACAAACTATCTCTCTCGGCTCCTTCATTCAAACAAACTATCTTTCTAGGCTCCTTCCTTCAAACAAACTATATTTCGGCTCCTTCATTCAAAAAAACTATCTCTCTCGGCTCCTTCATTCAAAAAAACTATCTCTCTCGGCTCCTTCATTCAAACAAACTATCTCTCTCGGCTCCTTCATTCAAACAAACTATCTTTCGGCTCCTGCATTCAAACTAATTTTAATTATCTTTCGGTTCCTTCATTCAAACAAACTATCTCTCTCGGCTCCTTCATTCAAACAAACTATCTCTCTCGGCTCTTTCATTTAAACAAACTATCTCTCTCGGCTCCTTCATTCAAACAAACTATCTCTCTTGGCTCCTTCATTCAAACAAACTATCTTTCGGCTCCTTCATTCAAACAAACTATCTCTCTAGGCTCCTTCATTCAAACAAACTATCTCTTTCGGCTCCTTCATTTAAACAAACAATCTCTCTCGGCTCCTTCATTCAAACAAACTATCTCTCTCGGCTCCTTCATTCAAACAAACTATCTCTCTCGGCTCCTTCATTCAAACAAACTATATTTCGGCTCCTTCATTCAAACAAACTATCTCTCTCGGCTCCTTCATTCAAACAAACTATCTCTCTCGGCTCCTTCATTCAAACAAACTATCTCTCTCGGCTCCTTCATTCAAACAAACTATCTCTCTTAGCTCCTTCATTCAAACAAACTATCTTGTCTCCTTCTTTCAAACAGGCAATTATCTTTCAAACCCTTCATTCAAACAAACTATCTCTCTCGGCTCCTTCATTCAAACAAACTATCTCTCTTTGCTCCTTCATTCAAACAAACTATCTCTCGCGGCTCCTTCATTCAAACAAACTATCTCTTATGGCTCTTTGATTCAAACAAACTATCTCTCTCGGCTTCTTCATTCAAACAAATTATCTTTCGGCTCCTTCATTCAAACAAACTATCTCTTATGGCTCTTTGATTCAAACAAACTATCTCTCAGCTCATTCAAGCAAAATTATCTGGGCTCCTTCATTCAAACAAACTATCTCTCTCGGCTCCTTCATTCAAACAAACTATCTCTCTTGGCTCCTTCATTCAAACAAACTATCTCTCTCGGCTTCTTCATTCAAACAAATTATCTTTCGGCTCCTTCATTCAAACAAACTATCTCTCTCGGCTCCTTCATTCAAACAAACTATCTCTCTTAGCTCCTTCATTCAAACAAACTATCTTTCGGCTCCTTCATTCAAACAAACTATCTTTCGGCCAAGGAATCTTGCCAGTCTTTTTGTCATAAAGACTCACCTATATCTACTGGTAAATTGTGTTTTTACGTCTGGTCATTGAATATCAGATGCAGGAATTGAGATAGCTAGATCTAGATTTCTAGCCAGAAGAAACTATTTTCATGTTACTTAGCCCGCCGTTCTAAAATTAAATCTAGGACCCACCCACCTATATCCAGATCTAGATTGTAGAATCTCAAAGAAAAAATTTTTCGTGATGTTTGGCCCACTTTTCTAGAGCTATGTTAGATTTTGGATTTACCATTGTACTGTAATTTTTAAAAAATATCAGTCAATATTTCTAAGCAGGTCATACCGAGCTCTTTCTTGTGTGGAAAATACTCAAAGTTCTTGTCTATTCACGCGTTCAGGAAATCATGCTGGTTTGCTAAGCACGTATCAAATTTATTTGTTTTTACATTTTTTTTAAATCAATCAGTTATGCTTCAGAGAATTGTTCGATTTGAAATATGTTTGGCTGAAAATGAGATGTTTGAAATTCTCAAACTGAACTAGTTTCAATAAAAAGCACAAAATGTTATAGATTATTATGTAGAAGAGGCTAGGTAGCCTTAAAATGGAGAGCGCTCTAGACTCAAGGAGGGACAGTCTACAATATTTTGTTATGAGTCCAACACCCCAGCATTTAAAATATAGTTTTTGAAGTTTCCTGAGCACAGAAAAACCAAAAGTGTCATTTTAGATCAAATTTTTCCCAAGCAATCTGATAAGTATCAAAATAATATTAAATATATGTAGCTTTTAAAAATTACTCTATCTGTTTTGTATATGGAAAGTAAAACTTGCCCCCAGAAGTAGATGTAGATAGATATTGAACATGCAATTTAAGTTCTAAGTCTAGTCCTAACAATTATCTAGATATACATAAATTCTAAATGTTATATTAGATCTAGATCTATTAAGATTCTAAATGTTATTTTAGTTGTAGATCTACTAACGGAGTTTTTTTTTTTTTGGACCCGTGGTAGAAACTATTGTTTTTTTATGCACACACCGAAATTCCAGTTTGGCTTTGTGCAGATCCTCTTAAAGGTGACTGCCTGTTTTGATGTCTTTGTTTTAAGCGTCCTCAGTTTTCAAACGTTTCGGTTTTAATATTTTTTCATTGAAATACGACTTTCTATGATTGGTGAAAGCTAGTTAATTAGAAAAAAAAGTAGAAGATATATCTCCCTTTGATACATACAGCTCGCAATAATTACCGAAGTCATTTTTAATTGCGGGGTGTTTGAAGAGTTGTGGAGGACGTCTAGAAACTCCCATTAGTTAATTGGATAAAAATAGATTGATCACAAGACTTAGTTGTTAACAGATAAATCTAAACCATTATTGAACCCTTCCTCTATAAAAAGGGAAAAATTCTTAGCTTTTTTTGAGAAAATATGGTTAATAAAGTGTGTTTAGATATGTTTTCCTTTAACTTCTAAAGATTTTTCAAAATTGGTTCGTGGGAGGATAGAGGGATTTGAACTGTAAACTTTGTGCGATATTATTATTTCACCTTCCACTTCCTCTACTCTAAAGCTTTGGACTAGCAAGTACACCTAGATATTATTTTCATAATAAACCTAAGGTCTGAAAGAGGCCGAAAGTGGCAATCTACATAATAATGTATGTTTAAAAAGAGTTATAAAATGATTCAAGTTTAGAAAATTATCTTAATGTCCCTATAGGTCAAATGAAAAGAGGCAAAGTTACAAGTTAACCAAGGATCACCCGTACGTTTTAGTGAAATCGACAGAAACGTGACGTTAAAACAAAAGGTAGAGAATCGAGATAATAATTGTAGTCAAGGTAATCTTATCTGACTTTCTTACTTAAAGCTGACTTCAGTTCCTTTACTCTGCTGCAGAGTGTGACCAGGTATTGGTCAGACACCATGTTGTGTTTCGGTCTGGTCAATACCTCTTGCCGAATCTTGACCAGAGACTTGCAACACTTGCGCACGAGATATCTTCTTGGCGTGGCCATCTTCCTAGCTAACCGTCGCTTGGAGGCTTCGTTTTTCCTCTTCTGCCTTCGAGTTTCCTTAAAATTTTGCCATCTCTTCCGGACATCCGGTAGCGTGTAGAGGACAGGGTTCAAAGCGGAGTTGATGGGCATTACCAGGAGCGCCGACCATCTGTAGGCGGCGTCCCCTAGAGAGACCCCAGCCAGAGCCATCAGCCCCATGGTGATGATTGGAAACAAACACATGAAGTCGGTTATCACAACAAGGAACAGTCGTTTAGCAACTTCAAACTCTTGGCGCTTTTGATTTTCGTACAGTTGACTGATTTTGCTCATATTTTTTCTCGTTTGCTTCCCCTTCTTTTTCAACGTCCGAAAGATGAGGCTTTGACCGACACCAATGAAGATGAAGAAGACGAGGTTGAAACCAACAAAGACAGTGACGCCGTACCATTGTCCAGGGTGTCTATCGGTGCCCAGCGGCAGAGCTACACACACGCCGTTTGTTGAGAAGACTTTCCAGTGTTGCGTGAATGGCGCAGTAGGTAATAACGCAATTAATAAGCCAAAGCACCAGGCTCCCGTTACCGCAAAGTTCACTGTCAAGGTGTTGAAGCGAAATTCTCCATAAGGAAAGCGTACGGACAGATATCTGTCGACGGTTATCAAAGAGATAAACAGCACTGAGCTGAGGCTCGCCATTGTTACGAGAACACCCGTAGCCTGGCACATTGGGCCGTTTCTCCACTTGAAGTCATAGATAACATACTTCCCGTAGAAGAATGTGTCCGCACCGACAATTATTATAAGGTACACGCCCATGAATAAATCCGCCACGCCAAGGTTTGTGACAAAACAGCCGTAAGGCTTCTTCAACATCTCTCTGTCCCATACGAGTCGATATACGAGCGTTGCAACATTTCCAACAACAGTTACCAAGCCGATAAGCCAAACAACAAGACGAAGCAATGGTTCTTTTATTAAATTTGTACAAGACGAAACAGCTTGTCCAGTGTAATGACATAAGTGTTTGGGAACTTTGGAGCCGAGAACCGCTGGACAGCAAAGTTTGTAAGTTGATGAGTTAACCTCCTTTATGTTCCTCACCTTACTGAACACATTTTCATCAACGTCGGTGATGTTTGTGAACTGAACGTTTAATATTTCCGTGGTTTCTGGTAAAATAAACCTGACGGAAACAAGACGTGACGCCTCCAGAGAAATCTTTTGAAGGCTGGTCAATCCATCAAACACGTCCGGGGGAAACGAAGATAGACTCGTATAGCTTAGGTCTAAGATGTTTAAGTTTCTCAGGCCACTGAGAGAGTTTTGTGTCAAACTGGACAACTTTGCATTGTGAGACAGATTGAGTTCTTCCAAAGCAAACATCAGATTTATGTAAGAACTATTTGAAAGCTCTGTGAGGTCATTGTAACTTAAATCCAACTTTTGGACCAAGTGAAAATCTTTAAATGATCGATCCCGACTAGATATATATTCATTCTTTTTCTTCGCTTTAGACATCCTGCGCACAGATTTTATTCGACAGCCTGACAGTTTTAGGGTAATTAGGAATAACAGATGCTTCTTGGGGTAAATGTTGAAAAACTCGTGGATACCAGAAACTCCTGACAGATCTAGATACCGTGTGTCAGCGTGTATGAAGGACAGATCTTTTAATGGCAGCGTTTTGTTGTACATCGCAGCAGAGATTGCTCCTGCCAGACACAAGAGGCCAGGCGGACAATGATGACCACAGTCCAGTTCATCCTCTCCATATTGACAGTCACGTCTCCCATCACAGACATTTGACAGCAGCACAGCCTGAGCTCTTGTAGGACTGCACTTGAAATAGTTCACGAGGTTTGGTAGAGGGTCAGACCCTTCATCCTCGCCATAGTCGCAGTCTTCTTTGCCATCTTTCACGTTAGATAAAGGAATACAAAAAGAGTTCGGGCATTTCGCGTAGCCTTTAGGGCATTGAAAGTCCTCACAGTGAGAGAGGTGCTGGAAATCTCTACAGCCGATGATCTGTCCGAACAAATCTCGAGCTACAACACATTTTGGAGCCCAGTTGGTAAACTTGTCGTCTTGTCGAACGCAAGTAAAATTTTCTAGAGCCCCCAAAGTTTCATCCAGTGGTCCCTCTGGTCCCTTGCAGTCAACCACACCATCATTCAACATGTCTTCTGCTACGCACTTGGACCTGTTGCAAATGAATACACATGACGTATCATCAACTGACAAAGTTTCGGATTCATCATCTCCATCGTCGCAGTCCATCACTCCATCATGAAACAAAGTCGTGGGTAAGCAGCGACCATTGCTGCATATTTTATGCGGACAGTCAAACTCGCAGTTTTCCTCGTCTGTTTCATCTTGGCAGTCTGGAAATAGGTCACACCTGGCCTCACGAGGGACACACTGCCCGGACCTGCACTGAAACAGCGTGGAATCATCACAAACTGTGCTGCCAGGCTCCCAGCACGACGACTCGTCAGATCCCGAGGCACAGTCCTTCTTGCCATCACAGACCCAAGAGAGGGGAACGCCATGGGGTTTGCTAGACTTCTGATCTTGGTTATGGTCGTTTTCACATTCGTGGAACATTGGACGTAAGAGTTCCAAGAGGTCACGCTGCTCGGAGTTCGAGTTGAAGGTTATTGAGTCACCTGACACAAGTCCGCTCACAGACAGTCCTCGAATATATTCCCATTGCCTGTGGAGATATCGTGACGTCACTGTACTCGTCAGTGAAGTTATCACTCGCCTCTCCTTGGACCCCTGACTCAGCAGCTCTCCAAAACTTCCTTTGGTATAGATATTTAAACTGCCTGAACTGTTGCTGTAAAAATTGTCCGTATAGTTCAGAGATTTATCTTGCGGCATCGTTTCTCTCTGACAAGCTATGATACTATAATTTTTATAACATCCCACGCTGTGCCATTTTTCATCTTTTAATTTGTCACCATAATCTTTGAACTCCCAAGCTGCACATCTCTTGGCGGTTTTGTATCTAGGCTCTCCTGGCGCCCAATGAGAGAACAACAAATCCTTACCTTTACCCCAGTGAAATCTATTGCCTGCACGAGCCATAATTTGCTTCAAACCAAAAGTTACTTCAAGTTTCTTCAAAGAAAGCTTTGATAATAAAGAAAAGATTCGAAAAACATGAAGTCTGAATTTTTCCACCTCCTGTTTATTTTGAAAAATAGAAAGTGACCTTTGAAAAGTGCTGCAGGAAATAATATTGTTCAGTTTTAGCGATCCACCGGATGGAGCTGATTCTAAGATTTTTTCAATGGGGGAAAAGAAAGCAATAATACTATACTGTTCTGTGTCCGTTCTGATATACAACATGTGCATATTATTTCCCAAACAGGATATAACAATATTTACATTTTTTACTTCAGGTATTATAAAGACGAAGTCTACAAATGTTACTTTGATGGCCGTTTTATATGAGTTGGAATTTAAATCCACCAAGCTTTTGAAATTAGATTGTATGTGATATACACAAGGGGGGTAAATGTTGCTCTCCTCCACTAAAGGTTGATTGTTGATATAGATCTCGTGCACGACTACCTTATGTAGATCCCGATCGATAGGTGTTGGTTCAGATACACAGTCATAAACTCTCAAAGATCTCCGTAACAACAGCAGATTGGACACAAGCAAAACTAAAGAGATTCGCTCACATGGTAGGTGTGGGTTCCATGTTTTTTTTAAGAAATCCAAATTGTTATGCCTATTCTCTGACTTCGCTCTCAGATGCCACAGGTGTGCTGTAAAGTTCTTGACTTCACTAGAATTTACAATAAGATTAAATGCTCCGTTTTCATTCAAACTTGGGTCAAAGGTGATGTAGGAGACAAGATAAAAATCTTCAAGTTGGTCTACTACGGTTTGCGAAAACTCTCGAAATGTGTAATACGTCATTGCGTCAGAGGGCGATTGGTCCATGATGAAGATAACGTGCTTGTTGCACTTTGAACATGGAGCTGTTGAAAAATAGCATGGTTATGTTATACATATATATATATATATATATATATATATATATATATATATATATATATATATATATATATATATATATATATCCAGTGTTCATCAGATATAATTTACGCGAAATATTATGTATTTTGTTTTTAAAACCAGGGAAACAGAAAGAAATATGATTTTTGGAGCGCTAAAAAGTTTTGGAATTCAATTAAAAACAGCAGTTCCAAGATCATATTTTACAAACATCGATTATTTTTTAAGTCATTTTTTATAGTGTGTGAATCAGACATCGTTGCCGATAGAAGAGCAAGAACCTGGGGACAAAATACACAGGAAAAAGGAGAAGTCGAGTTAAAGCCATGATAGAGTGTACACTATCATAAAAAAAACCACAAGATCTGTTTAAAATATGCTTGAATTCCGCACTTCCGCATTAATATTTCACAATAAACTGCAACAAAAAACAAAAATCTGATTCTTTTTCAACGGAAAAACACATCAATGTTCTGGGGATTTTTTGTAAAGGTGAACATCGAAAAGTTATTTCATTTTCATAACAAAATCCAGGGTGTATTTCTATCTAACTTTGAGTACTAGGCACCGCTCTTCACCGTCCACATAGCAATGCGTCTAGTTACCAAGAAGCGTGCAGAGAATGAATAGAAAATAAGAGGTCGGATCCGTAATTGCTTGGAGAACGTAGCGTAATGCCATTTGAATAATGGAAGAGTGGTCCTAAGGTCCTACCTCTGTGAAATATTATTATTTTAATTATTTGACGTATGCAATAAACATACAATCTTTCCGCACTCCCGCCGAGAGCTTAAGCATGGTTAGACAGTGCACAGATTTTCCGATGGTCTTAGGTATAAGATGGGGTTGGTCAATGTCTTTAACCAGGCACTTAAAGTAAGTGTTTCGGCCCTGTACTTCTGATACTCTAAAAGGGCCCGACCACACCCAGGTTATGACTCCCAGGTGTCTCCCTGCCATCTTTTTTTCCCCTTGTTGTTCAACGCCGGTTTCGAACCCACACTCTTGGCTGGATTGTTATCTTTTATTTTTATTTCATATTCAATATAGAAGTTTCGCAGATGATATGAGCCCTGATCTAGGCTAGGTCAGTATATTTTTAAACCTACCTACACCATTTGCATTAATTCTTCCTATCTGTCGGTGCATAGCATAATCGCTTTTCGCAAACATGCGAGCCCTGCCGTCGGGAACTTAAACGCTTTGCAAGGGTTGCATGATAACTGCTAGAGCTCTACTACCTGGGTACCAGCCCGATGCGAGCGCACTATATAGTGTGTGCAACAATTGTATACGCACACATGGTCCGAGACAGGTTTTTGTCATCTTGACCAGCGGAAAATAAGTTGTCTGCGTTATCTCAGGACTGATACGTGAAATGATACTTTGGACCATTACTTAGATCCAGCCATTTGATCCAGTTATACGGCTTACAACGCCCGACTGGCACGTAATGACCAATTTAAAAAAAAAAAAAAAAAAAAAACCAGCTTAAATTTAAGTTATCTGGTCTAAATACACAACTAGAACTAATGATTAATTAGTGAACCAATATATTCTACAATAAATTATATTCTGTCATATTTTCTAGATACAATACTTAAATATCTGGCTTTCATGGGCAGTAAAACGTTTGGTTTTGGCTTGATACTTCTTTTTGGTTAATATCATATAATTATATATATATATATATATATATATATATATATTTACATATATATATATATATATATATCCCTACTTATATAAAAAAAAAATTAGTGCGCATTATGTGCTCCCCTCCTCGAATTTTTGCCTATCTCCACAGACTTATTCAAAAACTTGAAATTTACAAAATATCTTTTTTTAAATGAAATACTGTACATCAGATTAGGGAAATGACCCCCATTTTTTTAAAAAGGAATGTTTTGTTGTCAGTAAATAAAAATTAGACCTTTGATATTATTTGTTCTTCAATGTACGCCTCCCGCATTGGCCATGAACTTCACTAGATAGCGGTAATTCTAAAAAGTTTGATCGTTGCCCATCACCACAGACTTACACAGTCACTTAAAAATAACAAAACATAAGGGACATGACCTCTACTTTTAAAAAAATCAATGTTTTGTGTCAATAGATCAAAATTATACCTTTGACATTACTTCTTTTTCAATTTAGATAAAGATCTACCTCTCCCGCATAGCCTAGACCAACCAGCGATAAGACCACCTCAGTCTGAGTGATATAATTAACTGTGGAAGATAAATCGATATTACGATGGCAGGTGAGAAAAAGAGACGTCGTTTAAGACGATCCAGATACGTAGAAACACTCAATAAAAAACAAAAAACAAAAAAAAAAAAAAAAAACACCGCCACAAACAACACTTGATTAACCATCCATATATATTGATACTGGTCGAATCTAGATCTAGATCTATAGATCAACCAAGATCTGATCCAGATAGTGAAAACAGACGTAGCTCTAGATTTCCACAACGTAGACCCAGCTTTAGATCTGCATCACCACCACAAGAAGCAGATAGACCCATACGGATTAGATCTACATCACCGCTACCGCCTCCACCTTACATCAGACAGGCAGCTTCTACACTCACACCGCCAACTGCCCCAAACCATGACAATATCAGTATTGTTGCCAACAATATTGGCGGAATGACAAAGACATGCCATCATTGTGACGCAAAATTGTGGCCCACAGAAACATCCACACTATGTTGTGCCAATGGTCAAGTTAGTTTACCCCCCTTACAAACTTTACCAAGAAGAATACCTGTCCCAAAGAGCAATTTTAACAACAACACATGAAAATGTAGACCACATGAAGGAAAAAAATGATAAAAAATTAACATCTGCTACTGAACACACCTAAAACAGTGCAGACTCAATAGCAAGTGGAGATGCAGATCAAAATCTCTACCCCATTAAATTCCTCAATAATCAAAATCAACCGGCCTACCTCCTCATCAACTAAAACTCAAAGTCAACACACCAGTAATGCTCTTACGAAATTTGAATCCGTCTCAAGGACTCCTCAACGGCACACGCCTTCTGCTTAAAACACTAGGAAGAAGAGTCATTCAAGCCAAAATAATGACAGGTACACATGCTGGACACATTGTATTCAATCCACGCATGGCACTAACAACAACAAAAGATTGTCATCTCCCATTTACACTCATTAGGAGACAGGGTCACACTTTGACAAAAGTTGGAATTTATCTTCCACAGTCAGTTTTCACTCATGGTCAGTTGTATGTAGCTATGTCATAAGTTAAAAGCTATTATGGTTTACAATTTGCATTGGCACCGCCATCAGAGAACTCTTTGACTATAACAAGCTACACCAATAATGTTGTCTTCATATCAGCATTAATATTATAATGGTGAGTACAATAATTTTTTGTTAAATTTATTAATACATGGGTATTGATTTAAACTTTTAATTCTGCGAATTCGCGGGCTTTCAACTAGTATATATATATATATATAGATAGATAGATAGATAGATAGATAGATAATATTCCAGGCGCGGGTTATTCAATGTTACCGCAAGAAACGTGCGTAAATTTTCCCCAACAATTTTGAAAACACAAAATCGCAATGACTGAATTGTCGAGATTTTTTCCACAAGATTCAAATGAAATAAACATATGAACTTCTATGCGATACTACTGCTTTGATAAAATTTGCAGCTTTCTTCTCTTGTCCAACTCAGCTTAGTGAGAGAAAAAGCAAGGGCGTCTCTAGGGATAGAGCTTTGAAAGGAATCAAGCTTTTTCCACAAGAGATTTAATTATTCCTCCCTTACATGATTACTAACCTTTAAAGTCTCTCATCTTAAAATCTGAACTCTTGGACAAAAGCTTTTACAATTTTTAAAACACTGATTATCGTTCAACAGCAACAATGAAGCAAGCTATCGGAAGAAGACTCTTTCTGGAAAAAAAATACTTACGGCGTGGATCAAAAGGTGCTTCGGTTTTGTCAGCGATGAACATCAGCAGCAAAACAGGAAACAGACTTGACGCCATGTTGGTGAAGCTTTGCTGGGCAAGTCCTGGTTGTGAGCTGTTCTGTGTGGTGCTATGTCAAGCCTTCCTAATACAACAAAGTTCTGTGTGGTGCTATGTCAAGCCTTCCTAATACAACAACGTTCTGTGTGGTGCTATGTCAAGCCTTCCTAATACAACAACGTTCTGTGTGGTGCTATGTGAAACCTCCCTAATACAACAACGTTCCGTGGGTTGCTAAGTGAAACCTCCCTAATACAACAACGTTCCGTGGGTTGCTAAGTGAAACCTCCCTAATACAACAACGTCCACAGTGCTGTCTAAGACCGGGTTAACATCATTTCCATTAACTGCCGCAACTTAAAGGTAACTGCTTTCACCTCGGCCAGGACATCTAGATAAAACTGTAGCGTCAAATCGCGTTCCTTTTGTACTTAATTTGCTGGCTCTTCTTCCCAAAACGCAACCTTTCGCTGGAGCAAAACAAAACGATATTTCCACATTTCAAGCTTAGATGTATCTTTTATTCCACAATAACTGATATTTCGACATTAATTTTTAGCCTTTGAATTCGCTCGAAGCGATTAATATTATAATACTTTGATTTTTTTTTTCAGTAGTAAGAAAATTTAGAGTGAACTCTAAAGTTTTGCGGGTCCGTATGTGTAGACTTTTTCATTGCTTATAACCTTTGACCTTTTGTTCCTTTCAAGTATCCACATAATAGGAAGTAATAATTCCAGATGTGGTGTTATTCCTTTTTTTAATCTCAAGAGCGCGAACACGGTGCCAATTTTCAAAGATCTTTGTGCAGATATGATAATGTTTTCAACATTTTCGAATTATTTTATCGAAGGGAAAATTGTATGAATTTTTTATAGAATTCATTTTTATTTCTCAAAGGTTTGGGTGAAGACAAAAAGACCTCTTTCGTGATATTTGACATTCTTTTAATATCGATATTATGATCATCAACTCCATTACCATCATCATCACCATCCCCATCATCATATCCATTATCACCATCATCATTATCATCCTCATCATCATTATCTTCATAATCATCATTATCATCGTCATCATCATCAAATCTCATCCAATTCACCTACGATTTGCCCTGATAACAGGTTTAACACTAACAAGACTTAGATCGTCCAACGTTAGCGTGTTTCAAACTCAAGACGAGGATCACTCCAGCTCTCAACGTCACCGCTCTACCCATGGACCACCGATACATCTGATGTGGGGAATATTACAGCATTACGAGGTAGCGGCTGTTTTGCTCCCACAGCATCCGGTACTAAGTTATAAGAATATCGAGCTAATTTATTAACAATAAAATCCCAATCTATTTATATATCCTTTTAGACGTTCATTATCTTGTTGGTTCAAACACCAGGAATTCCCGTAGAACACTGCACCTCTTTGCACCATTTGTGGGAATGTCTAGCCTCAGGTTGATACATTACAGACTGGGCCGTTTCTCCTGCATTGGCGTCATCGTTGTTTTCATGAAGAGGGATGATTCGGATAGAAAAAATGCCGGAATGTAGAGTCGAGATACGATCCGGCCAGAGCCCGGAGCTCGATGGATTAGACCCAACTTACTGGCATAGTTTAGAGAAGAGACAGAGCTATATTTAGATTCTCCCGATTCTTGTCCATAGTCTTCAGCGAACAAACAATAATAGACAAAGAAGACAAGAAAAGGGACGGAGTGAAAAGTAAGTTGCTGATCTCGAAACTTATTTTAGACAGTGGTTTGGGATTTTTGTTATGTGGAAACAATGTTTTGCAGGGCTGCACGCTATAGCTAGTATTCAACGTCACGTAAACACCACATAAACCTCAAGCCTTTCAAAAACAAGTTGTATTGTATTATGAAATAAACGTCCAATTGCCCAATGACATTTGCTCCTTTGCCGCGCTAAATGACCTCCGTAAGGTCAACTTGTCCTTATTACGTGATTTCAATTTGTAAACAAGTTTTATTTTATATGCTGGTGATTTTCAGATCGAGCTTTCTCGGTTGCCCGTTGCCCGTTGCCCGTGCTCTATCCCATATTTTCCTGGTATCGTTTTTGCCTCTACTCTAAACTTCATCTCGTCGTCTGCTGCGCTGAACCAATGAAAATCGTTTGATAAACCCTGTCCATTATACATGGTAACCTTATGTGCCTTTATAGCAATCGTAACAATTCCACCAGGAAAAAACCTCAACATCACGCGGTGCCAACTGGCTCAGTTGGAACAATTCCACCAGGAAAGGGCAGGCTTTCATAGACAAAAACCTCAATATCACGCGGCGCCAACTGGCTCAGTTGGAACAATTCCACCAGGAAAGGGCAGGCTTTCAAAGACGAAACCTCAATGCGGCGCCAACTGCTTCGATCGAGCTTGCCAATGCTGGGGACATCATTTGAACTCTTCGAAAGGTCGTCTTATGATACTTCCTTCTTCATGCCACCCTGACCTAATCCCTCGTCAAACTTTTGTTGTTCACATCGGTTTTTCCAGATGTTTAGATAAACAAGCGCCAAAAATTATGAAATATTTATAGGGGCAGTTTTAGCGCTGATGAAATTAAATGGACGATCTGCGAGAGAAATGTTTCAAAAGGGAGTAACGAATTATTATAAACTGTTTTATGTTGGTGAGCAATTAAAAGGGGTAGGGGATATGGAGAGAAAAGGGGGGGGGAGAAGAGAGAGAAAGAGACAGACAGAGACAGAGAGACAGAGACAGACAGACAGAGACAGAGAGACAGAGAGAGAGACAGAGAGAGACAGAGAAAGAGAGACAGACACAGAGATAGAGACAGAGAGACAGAGACAGAGACAGAGAGATAGAGACAGAGAGACAGAGACAAAGAGAGACAGAGAAAGAGAGAGAGACAGAGAGACAGAGACAGAAACAGAGAGGCAGAGACAGAGAGATAGAGACAGAGAGACAGAGACAAAGAGAGACAGAGAAAGAGAGAGAGACAGAGAGATAGAGACAGAGAGACAGAGACAGAGAGATAGAGACAGAGAGACAGAGACAGAGAGATAGAGACAGAGAGGCAGAGACAGAGAGATAGAGACAGAGAGACAGAGACAAAGAGAGACAGAGAAAGAGAGAGAGAC
>JAWDGP010004756.1:17500-31727 GCA_033675545.1 Elysia crispata
GATATGCGAGCATCGACTTGTTGAAGTAGAGTTCGTGACTTCCAACTAGGCAGCGCAAATCTTTGTGAAATCGCATTCCCAAGTGATCGATAATATTGTTTCCACACACGGAGGACAAGTGCCGCGATCAGTCGTAATCTTCACGGCAACTAAAAGCCAAGAACACAACCAAGCACTGATTTTGGGCCAGATATAGTTCTTGCACATTATTACGATGCCTCTTAGAACTGTTCTCTGATTTGCAAAGTATTCTAAACTAAAGCCACCCAAACAATAACATTCAAAAGACCTCAACTGGTCTTTTATGACAAACGCACAGTCCCGGCAAGAGGAACAAAAAATTGTAAAACGCAAGTACAGTTCGGTTTTGGAAGCTTACAAAAGAATTTTGTAAATGTTACGGACAAATCGGTTTAGTGTTTCTTGAACAAAAAAAAAACTGGTGTAAGTGCAAGGTGTTGAGTGCTGTCGTATAAGCCATTACACGAATACACGGCCGTGAAAGAAGAAGGGTAGCGCACCTGCATCAGAAACAAAGATCAACCAAAAAATAATTACATTTTTTTTATTGTTTCATTTTTTTTTCTTTTATTTTTTTTTTTAATGAGTGCTTGGAATGGTTTAAAACATCAGCATTAGCATGTTAGTGTCTGGGCCTCAGATTGAAGTCTGTCTGTTTGTCAGTTTGTCTGTCTCTTACTATCTCTCAAATACCTCTCTTTCCCTAAATGTCTGTCTGTCTGTCTGTCTGTCTGTCTGTCTGTCTGTCTGTCTCTCTCTCTCTCTCTCTCTCTCTCTCTCTCAGTCTCTTTTACTCTGCCTGTCTGTCTGTCTCTCTCTCTCTCTCTCTCTCTCTCTCTCTCTCTATCTATCTATCTATCTATCTATCTATCTATCTATCTCTCTTTCTCTTTCTTCCTTTCTTTTTCTCTCTTTCTCTCTCTATCTATTTTCTATCTTTATGTCTCCTTTTTACCTTTGTTATCGATCCTTCAAGTATATATATAGATATCTTTTGATATCTTTCTCCTTGTTTCTTGTAACTAATACGGCTCTATTGTCTTGCAGAGCGTTAGGATCCAGAGTATCACTCAACGTTATTATGGCCTGAAAATTGAACTTTTCTGGACTTGTTTTTAGGAGTGCTTCGCCACAAGATCTCTTCCACAGTTCTCATCCATTACTACTTCTACTATTACTACTACTACTACTACTACTACTACTACTACTACTACTACTACTACTACTACTACTACTACTATTACTAGTAGTAGTAGTGGTAGTAGTACTGCTGCTGCTGCTGCTTCTGCTACTACTACTACTACTACTACTACTACTACTACTACTACTACTACTACTACTACTACAGCTACACATCCTGACGTCCTGACGATAACAACAACAATTAAGACATCAAGAAAAACAAGAACAAGAACGAAGAATATGGTAATAATCAAAAAAAAAAGAAAAATATTCAACTTGACAATATTCTTTTGGCGTGAAATACTAGTTCTTAAGCCCTCTCGTATATATATATATATATATATATATATATATAACAATGAAGCATTATTTGGCTGATTCATCGCTGTGAAATCTTTTATTTTTTATTTTTTCAAGCGTGTGTGTCAAAACGCACTTTTTGTTTTACTAGATTGAATAAGTGGCTCATGAAGGGTACATGGGGGAAAAAAATCAATAAAAATAAGAATAACAATGAAAAATAAAAACGTCTATTGTAACTTTCAAAGAAGAGTGATAGAATAACAATGATTTTAGGTCGTCTGCTCGAGCGCGTCGGCTGTACAGGAACCCACGGATCTATTCACCGACGTAGAACAATTAGTCGCCAATTTGGTTTTTGACTCGAGTATATTTTGCTGGAGGCGAAGTCATATGTAGAATTTAGGAAGATTTATAGGCTTTGCAAGTCTGATTTACATCAGTAATTGTATTTCAAATTTTTCTGTGCCGACCCCACGTATGTTACAATAGCCAGATTAAGTGGGTAAAAGCTATTCTGATCAAGGTAATGTAAACCATTTTATTTTGTTTATAATCAAATGTGTCTTAAACTTCTTAAAAATTAAACCTTTAAATAAATAGCTTTAAATCGATTAACCCCCAAAAAAATTAAAAATTGCAGCATTTTTGAAAAATAGTTTCCGTTCTTAGTATTCAGAAATATTTTTTTTTTAAACATTGTGATATTACTTTCATCGTTAAGATCATAAAAGCATCAAAGATAACCATTGAATCGGGAAGAACCAACACTTGCCGTTGGATCTTCCCAATCAAGATTACAAGCCACTCAAGGAGATTTAGTAAATACATTCGCCATGAAGCTTTCAATTTAGGGAGCGTAGTGACGTACTGGTTTAAGCCATGTTGACTTTGAGATGCAAGGCGATGGTTGCCGAAGTATCGATAAATCGATGGTTCTAATTCCACAATGACAATTATTTTTGGTCAGTTTCTCTTAGAGCCTCATCCTAGTCACTTCTGAGCGCTACAAAAAACTTTAGTTCTTATCATTCTGACTTATAATGAATCCGGTGATCTGTCTGCTCTAGATCTACTTTTGAAACTACTATACATTTCAGGCATACATGATATTAATTATTATCGTTCGTCCTAAATGTTTGTGCGTCCAATATCAAGTGTTGATTCAATGGTTGTTTTTAGTGCGACTTGGATCTTCCCGATCAAGATTGCAAGTCATTCTGGAAGGCTTACTAAATATCTTCGCCATGAACCTCTCTTTTTAGGGAGCATAGTGGCGTAATGGTGTAAACTGTGTTCTCTTTGAGTGGCAAGGCGGTGGGTGCCGACCATCTATAAATAGATGGTTCTAATGTTGATTAGATGTAAAGACTTAGACCAGTTTTCATTCTCCACATTCATCTCTTACTTTATTATTTTGAGTTTACTTTACAACGCTGAAATTTCAGAGTGGCTTATTCTATGCAATGGGCACTGTTAAAATATTGGATTGCCATGGGGAAAACCGAACGCATCAGCAGAGCTCCAAATTATTTTCACTGTGGTTTTTTTTTTAATTTATTTTACAGATGCCGAGTAGACTGCCACGGATAAGATATGTGAGGTGGCTCTTGACATCTCCCTTAACTCCCTGGTGGAGATTTTATTCCAAAATAATGATAAGGCTGGGAGCTTGTGGAACCAGTGTGTCGGACTGCAAAGAGAAAAGTAACATCTGTTTGCTCTCATAATTTGCTTGAAAAAAATTTGCAGCTGTGCGGTTTTACCGGAGCGCCACCCAAATAATTACCTTTATAGGAAGCAATCAGCTCTGTGGACCATATTGGCCTACAAGAATTTTAATTTTTTTTTGTTCAAAAGTGCTATAAAATTTAGCGATTGGCGCAGCCTCTAAGACAGGCAGTAGGATATCGTCCGCATTGGTTAGAACGTCATAGTTACGCTTTATTCAGGGAGAGAGGGGGAGAGAGAGAGAGAGAGGGGTGGGGAAAGAGAGAGAAAGAAGGAGAGAGAAGAGAGAGAGAGGGAGAGAGAGAAAGAGAGAGCTAGTGAGAGAGAGAGAGAGAGAGAGAGAGAGAAAGAGAGATGTGAAAAATAATAAAGGTATTGAGCAATTTCGATTTTGGTAAAAATCGCCAAGGTCGCCAAGCTCTATTGACATAACTTAATGATAAATATCCTTTCAGCACAATCATATGGTGATATATTCCATTATTGTAGTTTCCATTAGAAAAACTTAATGGACATAAGCCAGGCGCCTTATCTAGTCATGGGTTAATCCTATGACATCACTTTACAAAGACTATAATTACATCTAATATCGAAATCTGTCAAACATGTTTTGAGAGGAAGTTTCGATAAGTCGCTGTAGGTCTGTAAGCCTTTAGATAAATACCTATATCTGTTCATCCTAGCCATAGCCTCTGATAATTACATCGATAAGTTGCTGTAGGTCTGTAAGCCTTTAGATAAACACCTATATCTGTTCATCCTAGCCACAGCCTCTGATAATTACATCGATAAGTTGCTGTTGGTCTGTAAGCCTGTAGATAAACACCTATATCTGTTCATCCTAGCCACAGCCTCTGATAATTACATCGATAGCTAGCTGTAGGTCTGTAAGCCTTTAGATAAACACCTATATCTGTTCATCCTAGCTACAGCCTCTGATAATTACATCGATAAGTCTCTGTAGGTCTGTAAGCCTTTAGATAAATACCTATATCTGTTCATCCTAGCCACAGCCTCTGATAATTACATCGATAAGTCTCTGTAGGTCTGTAAGCTTTTAGATAAATACCTATATCTGTTCATCCTAGCCACAGCCTCTGATAATTACATCGATAAGTCTCTGTAGGTCTGTAAGCCTTTAGATAAACACCTATATCTGTTCATCCTAGCCACAGCCTCTGATAATTACATCGATAAGTCGCTGTAGGTCTGTAAGCCTTTAGATAAATACCTATATCTGTTCATCCTAGCTACAGCCTCTGATAATTACATCGATAGGTCGCTGTAGGTCTGTAAGCCTTTAGATAAACACCTATATCTGTTCATCCTAGCCACAGCCTCTGATAATTACATCGATAGGTCGCTGTAGGTCTGTAAGCCTTTAGATAAACACCTATATCTGTTCATCCTAGCTACAGCCTCTGATAATTACATCGATAAGTCGCTGTAGGTCTGTAAGACTTTAGATAAACACCTACATCTGTTCATCCTAGCCACAGCCTCTGATAATTACATCGATAAGTCGCTGTAGGTCTGTAAGACTTTAGATAAACACCTACATCTGTTCATCCTAGCCACAGCCTCTGATAATTACATCGATAAGTCGCTGTAGGTCTGTAAGCCTTTAGATAAACACCTATATCTGTTCATCCTAGCCACAGCCTCTGATAATTACATCGATAAGTCGCTGTAGGTCTGTAAGCCTTTAGATAAACACCTATATCTGTTCATCCTAGCCACAGCCTCTGATAATTACATCGATAAGTTGAGCAGCCAGATGAAGCCAATGAGAATTCAGCGCATCGAAGGTTTTTTTTCCTTTTTTTTTTTCAAATAAATTTCTTCCCCTAAGCTACCTGAGAAATGCAACACGAGAACTTTAGAAATATTAAGTTTATTCCTAGTCTTTGCAGGATTCTTGAACTTATGTAGGCGTCTATCTTAGATGTTTTAATGCTCCACGCTTTCTATCATGGGACAAAGATATCAATAATAAGTTTATAAAATTTAATTGCAGAGGCAGAGCCGCCTTTTATGTCAGATAGAGAGAAATTAGAGCAATTTTTTTCTGCCAGGCGACTTCCTATTATACAACCCCACCCCCCCAAAAAAAAAAAGAAAAAATCAGCCAAATTGGCAACCCGGCACACTGTGCAAAAGTCTAAGTCATTTCTTCATTACAATTTACAAATAGAAGCTAGAAACCCCTTTTTTTCCGAACGCGACCGTGGTGTCAATTTGCTGGGGCTGGAATGCATGTGTGAATAAAACAGGTTTATATTGGTATCTATCCTTTTGCTTACATGATCCAGATATATGCATCCACCGATCTATCATTACTGAAAATCTAGATTTCTCGATAATTATACTAAACACAAAATCTAATCGAGATATAGAACTTAAAATTCTTTTGAAATCCAAAGCCTAAAAGTAAAATCTAGATGTAACTAGATCTAGATTTTGAACTTTTGATTTGAGCCTAGCGGCTGTAAATATCTTATAATAAATAACCTATGCCCAACCAACTTTTTCTTTTTTTTTTTTAGATTCTTTACTTAAATCTTTCACTGTAACATTTAGATCTATTCCAGACGATATTAGATCTGCCGCCGCCTATATTGTATGCGTACTTTCAGTTTCATTCCTGATATCTTTGTCAAACTATGCTTACAGGAAGTAGTTCGCACATTCATTTTTTTCTTTTCAGGATAATCATACTTTTTCCTTTAATTAAAACTATTTTAGTGGAAAAAATAGTATTAGCATTCCAATTTCTAGGGCAATTTACTCTGTGCCAAATTTGACGTAGCTAGGTGATCAAGAAATGTTCGGTTACATGGTCCTCATTTTTTGCCTAGTTTCATAGCCTACTCCAAGACTGATTAGAGGCAATAGTTAAGCTCCTTTGCTCATAGATACATGACCTCACAGACCCGCCAATCATAGACATCCTACTACGTCACAATTGGTGGATTCACACACACACACAAAAAAAAATAAACCTAGTCATTGTCAAGAGAAGACAATTAGATCTGGAAATAATTATTTATTTTTCCTTCGGTATTGTTATAAGTTAAAATTAGCTTAGACTATGAATAAGTTATGCTTACACCTTGCAATTTCGATGTTTTGTGTTTTGAATTCTCTCTTTGTATCATTCAAAAAGGTAAAGTAGGGCTTTAATTTAGCCCTGAAACCATACTAGACAAAGCAAATACCATTTCAATATTCGTAAACATTTATCTTGTATCTTTGATTTGAATTTTTAAATGGTTCTAGATTCTAGATTTTAAACTAAAAATATCTGTACATTTCATACAGAAATAAAATATACCCACATATGTTTACTTTCTTTTTTTTTTGAGAGATTTAAAACACAGAGATGTAAACAAATGTTTGAAATGCAGATTAAATGACTCTAAATTTTGTTTAAGTCTTTAAAGTATAGGCCTGAACAAAACAGTTAAAAAACATATATTCTATAATTACTACACATTACATGACTAATAAATTCTTACTGTTTACTTTTGTTTCTTTTGTATTATCAGTATCAATCAAACCTTGATATTTAGCGCAGGCGATGGTGACCTTCAATACATTTCGATTTATCGTCGCTTTAAATGCATACATCGCTCTTCTTACATTTAGCTACTTTGTTACTTACGACAGTCCGCCCAACATCTTTCGCAATGTTTCCCCTCTGCTGCGTGTTTCTTCTATCATTCCACTTATTACAAAGTTTCTTTCTTCTCATCACATGGCCGAACAAGGTTGCCTGACGTGTACGTATTCTATTCATGAGTGATCTCATTGTGTCAGCTTCTCGAAACACTGTTTTGTTTGATTTCTTTGCAGTCCATGAGATTCGTAGCGTTCTCTGTAAGAACCACATTTCTTTTCCTCCCAATCTCTTTTGCAGTTGTTTTGAAATTGTCCAGGACTCTTGTTCTTCTACAGCTGGATAATTATACGTATTTATTTGATGATGCCGTTTCATTCTCTGGAAACTTTTTTTTTTGCTTACGCTTTTCTTGATGGAATTTCTGCGTTGCTGCGTCCATCTGTTGATATTTAAGTATCCAAGTAACTGAATTGATCTCTTTTGCTCTAGTTTATTCCCGTTGATAAAGATGTTTATCTTGTGGCAACTACTGCTCCGACTGTCGACATTACAATTGCCCTTTTTGCTGTTCAATTCCAACCATTTTTTTCTGCTCTCTACAGCGTCTAATCATCGTTGCAGTCTTTCATTTCTGTAATTCATACAGTGTCACCAACGTAACTTTTTTCAGTTGTGTACCCCCATTTAAATTCCTGGATATTCTTGTAGTTCCACTGTAGAGAGAGAAAAGATCTGGGAAAAGCACACATCCTTGTCTAAACGTGTTGCTGCCTTTTGTTTCCAATACATGTTTTAGATGATTCGTAGATCTCTTGCAGCTATCTGTCTTCAACTATGTTCGTTTTGTGATTGTCTCTTCATGTCGTACTCTGTTAAATGCCTTGGTTTAGTGAATGAAGCACAGGTCTACCTCTTTCTGTGCTTCCAGAGCTCTTCAACATCATTTACTCTACCTTTTCCCTCCACAAAGCCACACTGTTCCTCTTCTTTTGCTGGTTTGATTTTGTTTCTGACTCCCATTTTGGTGATATGACTCATAAGACTGTGTAATTCATACTCCGTGCCCCTGGTGTCTTAGGCAGTGCTGTAAATTTCGACGGAGATATCTGAGTGAATCTGACCTGTGTCATACAGTTCGTGGCGTAATGTTTCGATTTGATGATTCCATGGTTTTCAATTGCTTCTAAAAAATACAGTGATAAACTGTGGGGGTCTGTTGCTTTGTTTGATTTTATCTTTATGATTCCTGCCCGGATATAACCTATAATGACAGGTGACCCAGAAAAATTGCGTTTCATTGCATTGTAATCCTTTCTGTGGTTTTGTGGTTACTTGTGTACTCTTCCTATCTGCCTAGAATTTTTCCTTTCTCTATATTGATGTCACCGATTTTTCAATTAAGATATTTGTTCTATGTTTCTGTACATTGTTTGTTCAGCACTTCTCCTGTAGAGATAGATGTTTCTTCATTTTTCTTTGATCTATTTCCCTCTTGCCCATTCTCATCTTTTATCTGATTTCCTTCTGTAATGTTTCGGGTCAGTCTCTTGTCGGTCAGGTAGATTGATTGGTGACTGACCGAGGGGAGGTTGACCCGTAAACAGTAGGTAGATTGATTGGTGACTGACCGAGGGGAGGTTGACCCGTAAACAGTAGGTAGATTGATTGGTGACTGACCGAGGGGAGGTTGACCCCTAAACAGTAGGTAGATTGATTCATGACTGACCGATAGGAGGTTGACCCGTAAACAGTAGGTAGATTGATTGGTGACTGACCGAGGGGAGGTTGACCCGTAAACAGTAGGTAGATTGATTGGTGACTGACCGAGGGGAGGTTGACCCGTAAACAGTAGGTAGATTGATTCATGACTGACCGATAGGAGGTTGACCCGTAAACAGTAGGTAGATTGATTGGTGACTGACCGAGGGGAGGTTGACCCGTAAACAGTAGGTAGATTGATTCATGACTGACCGACAGGAGGTTGACCCGTAAACAGTAGGTAGATTGATTCATGACTGACCGATAGGAGGTTGACCCGTAAACAGTAGGTAGATTGATTGGTGACTGACCGAGGGGAGGTTGACATCAGATTGATTGGTGACTGACCGAGGGGAGGTTGACCCGTAAACAGTAGGTAGATTGATTGGTGACTGACCGAGGGGAGGTTGACCCGTAAACAGTAGGTAGATTGATTGGTGACTGACCGAGGGGAGGTTGACCCCTAAACAGTAGGTAGATTGATTCATGACTGACCGAGGGGAGGTTGAAGGTTGACTCACTGACGACTAGATGTTGACTCACTGCTCACTGGAGGTTGATTCATTACTGACTCAATTTCAACTCTTATTTATACCAAGTCTGATTGGTCTATGTGGAAAAAAGAATTATATAAGTCGAACGAGAATATTCTGGGTACAACACAATGTGTAGTTCGCTTTAAATAGCAACCAATCAGAACAAAGGTAGTGGCGTAAGAAGTTATCGATATAGTCGTGCTTTACATGTTATTATTTAACATCAAATCAAAATAGGTTTACGACGAGTTATCAAATTGTTATTAAACTAGTGCTGATTGGAAGATTTGAGAAGAATCTAGACTGCACAAATACATTTTTCTCATAGTGTAAACTTTATTCAGTAAACAAGATTAAGTTCTGAGGCTTCAAATACAAACAATATCAGCCCACATCTGAGTCGATCCGTTACTCGAAAAGGGCAAACCTATACGGGATAAGGAATTGAGTTAGACCTGTAGAAAAATCCACAGCATCTTGCATTCTTTTTCTATTGAAGATGAACCTGATAGATAATATTCTGAGGCTCTGAAAGCAAACACAACAGAAGTATTTGTTCCACGTTCTGCGTATGAAACCAAATTTACCTGGTGCTTCCCCTTTAGCGAGATGATTTTTTGTGGCCTCTTTTGCATATTAGAGACACTTGTCTCATCCATATTAAAGATGTGAGCAGCTGCATAAGTTGTGTTGTTCATGCACTTTTTCAGGATGTCAAAGAAGTTTTTGACAGCTGTACGATTAAAACCAGAGGCTCTTCCATTTGATGTGACTTCTGGTGTCCTTAAGTAAAGTTCTGGATGACGGCTCAAAAGGTTTGTAAACCAGTAACGTCCAGCTTTCTTTTCTTTTAAACATTTAAATTTGACAGCTTATGTCAAATTATTTTTTTTTCAGCAAGCTGAAAAGCCAATCTTTAAAAGCTGACCTTAGTAATGCCAAAGAGCATTTTCTCTAGCTGTAAAGCATGTTCAACCAATTGGTCTTCTAGAGTAGGTGGAAGAGCTGTTCTTCTCCCACAACCTTGTTTGTCATCATTGCTGTGTTTCTTCGAACATCTAAGATATCGCAAAAACGTTGCTTCTGGAATGTCAAACTGTCGTGAAATCTATCTGTTGTGACCTATATAGACTGGAGTTGTCCTCATGTTTCTTTCTTTCATTTATTGTAGCAGGCCTCTTTGCAGGGACTGTTGAGAAAGGAAAATGTAAAAAAAAAAATGAATTCTATGAAGCGATTTAGTAAATATTTTATTTCAGCTTTGAAAGAATAGTGAAAGGGGAAGACGGGTCAGTTTGGAAGAAATGTTTTTACATGTTCTGGATCAAGACTGTCACTCCAGATCATTCATAGGTAGCCTGCATGATTTTTTAAACTTTGTACATATTGCAAATTATATTCGATAGTTATACTTTTCAGAAACAAGCGAATTTTGATTAAACTTTTCAGAAACAGGCGACTTTTGATGACAAATGATTCTGTGTTGCATCAAAAATAAGAGCTTTGTGAAAATTGATTTTAACAGATTTTACAAGATTGTTTGGTTTTGTTGGTGGTGGTGGTGGTGGTGGCGGTGGTGGTGGTGTTTTTGTTTTTTGCTGGGGTTTTTTGTTTTGTTTTGTTTGTATTTTGTTGTTGTTTTTGTGTAAACCTACAATTTAAAGAAAGGATTAGACTAAGTTCAATCTAGAGATCTAGATTTAGATTAAATCTAGATCTTCACGCTGATCTAGATCTAGATTCACTTCAAGGAAAAGTGGTACATGTACTCCCTATTGCAGTGATCAAACAAGACAGGAAAATTTATCCAGCTCCCGCCCTCCCCCGGTTTTATTTATCTTCAGCTAAAGGATTCAAAATGTCAGCATTATCAGGTTGTTTTCCAAAGTAGTTCTGACGACATTTTAGGTAAAGATACTTTGGAACAAACACACGCTACGTTAAAAGACTCCATGGTCCTTCGGTTAAATCCAATACAAAATGTTTTTCTACGAGTTCATGGACTGAAAAGCTTATTCTAGACCTGTCCAAAGTTACTTCTTGGTAGTAGAAAAACAGGTTAAACAAAACATTTTATTTACCTGCTGACTTTTCTTTTTCCATCTTGCTTGGCTTCTTTCACGAGCATGGAGATCTCAAACAAATATTAGAAATAAATCAAACGCGTGGCAGATTAGGCAACATAAGAGAGGTTCGAATTGCCTGCAGTTTCCTGAATTACAGAATATACGTTTTTTACTGTTTTGTTTATAATTTATAGGCTTTAAATAACCAATAGTCATTTGGTTAACATTTCAAACCTTTCCTTAGATCTACATCTGGTTGTTTAAATTCTTTCAAAAAAAAAAAAGAAAAAACAAACAAACCATAATTATCAAAGGAAACATAGATGGGTATATTTTATTTCTTTGTGCAACAAACAGATTTTTAGCTTAAAATCTAGATCTAGCACTATTTTAAAAAATCCAAATCAAAGATACAAGATAAATGTTTTCGAATATTGAAATCGGATTTTCTTTGTCTAATATAGGGCTATAAACATAACACTAGATCAAACTTAGGCCCTACATTACCTTTTATAATGATACAAAGAGAGAAATTCAAAAGAAGGCAAACACAAAACATCAAAGTTGCAAGGCTTAAGCATAACTTATTCATAGTCTAAACCAACTTTATCTTATAATAGTACTGAAGGAAAAGTAAATAATTATTTCCAGATCTAATTGTCTTCTCTTGGCAATGGCTAGGTTTATTTGTGTGAATCCACAAATTGTGACGAAGTAGGATGTCTATGATTGGCTGGACTGTGAGGTCATGTATCTAGGTGCAGCCTCTAATTGATCTTGGAGTAAGCTATGGAACTAGGCAAAAAATGAGGACCATTTAACTGAACATTTCTTGACCACCTAGCTTCGTCAAATTTGGCATAAACTTAGAAATTGCCCTAAAGTTTGGAGTGGTAATATTATTTTTCACCAAACAGTAATTTTTGGAAATCAAAGGAAAAATATGATTGTTTTCTTAAATGAAAAAGTGAATGTGCGAACTACTTCCTGTAAGCACAGCTTGACAAAGATATCAGGATTGAGACTGAAAGTACGCATATCATGTAGGCGGCGGCAGATCTGGAATAGATCTTAATATTACAGTGTAAGATGTAAGGGAAAAATCTTTCAAAAAGTTGCTTGGACATAAGTTCTAGATCTAGGGTCACTAGCTAAACTCAAATCAAAAGTTGAAGATCTAGATTTAGGTAGGCCTACATCTAGATTGGGATTTTAAAAGAATTTAAGTTCTAGGTCTAGATTAGATTTTGTGTTTTTTGTAGTTATCGGAAAATCTAGATTTTAAGTAAAGATTGATCGGTGGATGCAGAAATCTGGATCATGTAAGCAAAAAGATAAATACCAATATAAACCTGTGTTATATACACACGCATCTCAGCCCCGGCAAATTGAAATCAGGGTCGTATTCGGAAAAAGGGGTTTCTAGCTTCTATTTGCAATCCGAAGTCTCCAGCAGAAAAAATGACTCGGCTGTTTGATAGATTTTTTTTCTGAAATAGAGTTAAAGGGATGCAACTGCTTTTGCAATTGAATCGATGCTTTCAGAGCGCAAACATTGTCACAGTAAGCCAATCAAATATAGCCTGATCACCTAATTTCATTAACCAGAATTTAGTGGGAGGTTCGCCGAAAATTTCCGTAACAGCGTGTACAATTTTGCTGCATTAAATTTCTAAATAAAAAAACTTACCATGTGTTCCACGTCTTCCATAGTAAATAGGCATCGATTTTGTGCTTAACCAGCATTTTCCAAACAAATATGATGGTTTAGTAGATTAGGAGAATGCTTGAAAATTTTCTGACAATCCTTCTGCACTCTACAAATGCCACCTTTTCTCCTCTGGAGTCTCTACTTCTTTACATCCTACATCTACTGATGCAGCTTCAGAAAACTTCATTACACTTATCTGTGTATCCAGAAGTGTCAAACAACTCAAACCCACTTCTGGAATTAGATTAGAATTTAGATTAAGAATCTAGATTTTGCACAGCCAGAAGGCTTGTTTTTGCTCTGACTGAGTCAGCATTTGTTGTAAGATTGGTCAGATTTGATCTAGATCTCTAGATTTCTATTCTTTTTCAAACGAAAGGTGGCTGGAATTTATTATTCCCATTTTGGTCGTGGTTGGATTGTGGATATTGCCTGAAATAGAAGCCTGTGCCAATATCACCTCCTGTGTTGTGAGTTCGTTATGGTCCACCTTGTGAAGAGGGATTTACATCCATGGAGGGATTTAAATTTAGGGATTCCTTACCCACTGCGAATTCCCGGCACTTTCGTTTAAATGACAATCATATTAAATGCGATAGTGTGAAAAACTTAGGAAAATTGATTGAATTACGCTTCCGCTTATTTCGTTCAGAGACATTTATTTTTAACTCCTGGTTTTTTCTTCTTTAAATCGAAAGAGTACTCAAGACTAGAAAAGTAATGGTTCCATCGCCCCCGAGTATTCAATATATCATTGCCATGTAAATTTAAAGTGTCTGGCCAGCGCACTGGGTAAGGAGTCCCTAAATTTAATTGATTAATCTAGTCCAAAGATTGGTAATTCCAATCCTGAAATAAAAAGGAAGGGAACATGAGTCATGGGAACCAGGTGAAAGGACTCCGCGGCAGCTTCCCTAGAGTTCTGAAGAACCTCATGAGGGTTAAGTGGGAGGTGAGATAAAGGAGGTTGAGTGACAGGGCAAGACAGATGTCTAGGTTAGGTCTCTAGGGGTGGTTTTGCCCCTTTCCACTGGATCTGCTGATCCAGTTGGCTGCGAATTTCGATGGCTTCACTGAAAGGCTGACGAGTGGCAAATTTTTGGGGTCCTCAGGGATGATTTACCTGCAGTCGTGGAGGTATACAACCAATATTTCTTTGATTTGTCCAGAGTTCTAATTTTACTCTTGGAAAGTGGAAGCGTGTTGAAATGGGTACGAGGCTAAGTAAGGAGGTGTTTCTGTAGACTATAATCATTGTGCTAGTAGTAGATACGATTATGTTAGACCGGGGTATCATAAT
>JAWDGP010004757.1:2500-10000 GCA_033675545.1 Elysia crispata
TAGTTGTAGTTGTAGTTGTAATGTAGTTGTAGTAATTGTAGTTGTAGTTGTAGTTGTATTAGTTGTAGTTGTAGTTGTATTAGTTTTAGTTGTAGTTGTAGTGGTAGTTGTTGTAGTTGTAGTTGTAGTTGTTGTAGTTGTAGTTGTAGTTGTAGTTGTTGTAGTTGTAGTTGTAGTTGTTGTAGTTGTAGTTGTAGTTGTAGTTGTTGTAGTTGTAGTTGTAGTTGTAGTTGTTGTAGTTGTAATTGTAGTTGTAGTTGTAGTCTTATTTGTAGTTGTAGTATTATTAGTCGTAGTTGTAGTTGTACTTTTAGTTGTGTTAGTTCTAGTAGTAGTTGTAGTTTTCGTAGTTGTACTTCTAGCTGTAGTTGTATTTGGTGTTGTAAATAAAGTTGTATTTGTAGTTGTAGTCGTTGTAGATGTAGTTGTAGTTGTAGTTGTAGTTGTAGTTGTAAATGTAGTCTTAGTTGTAGTTGTAATTGTAGTTGTCGTAGTTGTAGTTGTAGTTGTAGTTGTAGTTGTACTTTTAGTTGTAATTGTTGCAGTTGAAGTTGTAGTTGTAGTTGTAGTTTAAGTTTTAGTAGTCGTAGTTGTAGTTGTAGTTGTAGTTGTAAATGTAGTTGTAGTTGTAGTAGTGTTAGTTGTAGTTATAGTTGTAGTTGTAGTAGTTGTACTTGTAGTTGTAACTGTAGTAATTGCAGTTGTAATTGTAGCTGTAGTAGTTGTAGTTGTAGTTGTAGTTGTAGTTGTAGTTGTAAGTGTAGTTGTAGTTGTAGTAGTGTTAGTTGTAGTTATAGTTGTTGTTGTAGTTGTTGTACTTGTAGTTGAAGTTGTTGTAAATGTAGTTGTAATTGTAGCTGAAGAAGTTGTAGTTGTAGTTAAAATTGGAGTAGTTAAAGTTGTAGTTGTAGTTGTAGTTGTAGTTGTTGTAGTTGTAGTTGTAGTTGTTGTAGTTGTAGTTGTTGTAGTTGTTGTAGTTGTAGTTGTAGTAGTTTTAGTTGTTGTAGTTGTAGTTGTAGTTGTAGTTGTTGTTGTTGTAGTTGTAGTTGTAGTTGTTGTAGTTGTAGTTGTAGTTGTTGTAGTGGTTGTAGTTGTAGTTGTAGTTGTAGTTGTAGTTGTAGTTGTAGTTGTAGTTGTAGTTGTAGTTGTAGTTGTTGTAGTTGTAGTTGTAGTTGTTGTAGTTGTAGTTGTAGTTGTAGTTGTTGTAGTTGTAGTTGTAGTTGTAGTTGTAGTTGTAGTTGTTGTAGTTGTAGTTGTAGTTGTAGTTGTAGTTGTAGTTGTAGTTGTAGTTGTAGTTGTTGTAGTTGTAGTTGTAGTTGTAGTTGTAGTTGTAGTTGTAGTTGTAGTTGTTGTAGTTGTAGTTGTAGTTGTAGTTGTAGTTGTAGTTTTAGTTGTTGTAGTTGTAGTTGTAGTTGTAGTTGTTGTAGTTGTAGTTGTAGTTGTTGTAGTTGTAGTTGTAGTTGTAGTTGTAGTTGTAGTTTTAGTTTTAGTTTTAGTTGTTGTAGTTGTAGTTGTAGTTGTAGTTGTAGTTGTTGTAGTTGTAGTTGTAGTTGTTGTAGTTTTAGTTGTAGTTGTAGTTGTTGTAGTTGTAGTTGTAGTTGTAGTTTTAGTTGTAGTTGTAGTTGTAGTTGTATTTGTAGTAGTTCTATTTCTAGTTGTAGTTGTAGTTGTAGTAGTACTAGTTGTAGTTGTAGTAGTTGTAGTTGTAGTTGTAGGAGTGTTAGTTGTAGTTGTAGTTGTACTTTTAATTATAGTAGTTTAGTTTTAGTTGTAGTTGTAGTTGTAGTTGAAGTTGTAATTGTACATAAAGTGGTATATGTAGTTGTAGTAATTGCAGTTGTAGTTGTAGTTGTAGTAGTTGTAGTTGTATTTGTACTTTTAGTTCCAGTAGTTGTAGTTGTAGTAGTTGTAGTTGTATTTGTACTTTAAGTTGTAGTATTTGTAGTTGTGGTTGTAGTTGTTGTAGTTTTAGTTGAAGTACTAGTTGTAGTTGTAGTTGTAGTTGTAAATGTAGTAGTTGTAGTGGTAGTTGTACTTGTACTTCTAGTAGTTGTAGTTTTTGTAGTTGTTTTAGTTGTAGTTGTTGTAGTTGTAGTTGTAGTTGTAGTTGTAGTTGTTGTAGTTGTAGTTGTAGTTGTAGTTGTAGTTGTAGTTGTAGTTGTAGTTGTAGTTGTAGTTGTAGTTGTAGTTGTAGTTGTAGTTGTAGTTGTAGTTGTAGTTGTAGTTGTTGTAGTGGTTGTAGTTGTAGTTGTTGTAGTTGTAGTTGTAGTTGTAGTTGTTGTTGTAGTTGTAGTTGTAGTTGTTGTAGTTGTAGTTGTAGTTGTAGTTGTTGTAGTTGTAGTTGTAATTGTTATAGTTGTAGTTGTAGTTGTTGTAGTTGTAGTTGTAGTTGTAGTTGTTGTAGTTGTTGTAGTAGTTGTACTTGTCATTGTCGTTGTAGTTGTAGTTGTAGTTGTAGTTGTAGTTGTAGTTGTAGTTGTAGTTGTAGTTGTAGTTGTAGTTGTTGTAGTTGTAGTTGTAGTTGTAGTTGTTGTAGTTGTAGTTGTAGTTGTAGTTGTAATTGTTGTAGTTGCAGTTGTTGTAGTTGTAGTTGTAGTTGCAGTTGTTGTAGTTTTTGTAGTTGTAGTTGTTGTTGTAGTTGTAGTTGTAGTTGTAGTTGTTGTTGTAGTTGTAGTTGTAGTTGTATTTATTGTAATTGTAGTTGTTGTAGTAGTTGTTGTAGTTGTAGTTTTAGTTGTAGTTGTAGTTGTAGTTGTTGTAGTTGTAGTTGTAGTTGTAGTTGTTGTAGTTGTAGTTGTAGTTGTAGTTGTTGTAGTTGTAGTTGTAGTTGTAGTTGTAGTTGTAGTTGTAGTTGTTGTAGTTGTAGTTGTAGTTGTTGTAGTTGTATTTGTAGTTGTAGTTGTTGTACTTGTAGTTGTAGTTGTTGTAGTTGTAGTTGTAGTTGTAGTTGTAGTTGTAGTTGTTGTAGTTGTAGTTGTAGTTGTAGTTGTTGTAGTTGTAGTTGTAGTTGTATTAGTTGTAGTTGTAGTTGTAGTTGTTGTAGTTGTAGTTGTAGTTGTAGTTGTAGTAGTTGTAGTTGTAGTTGTAGTTTTATTTGTAGTTGTAGTTGTAGTTGTTGTAGTTGTAATTATAGTTGTTGTAGTTGTAGTTGTAGTTGTTGTAGTTGTAGTTGTAGTTGTTGTAGTTGTAGTTGTAGTTGTAGTTGTTGTAGTTGTAGTTGTAGTTGTAGTTGTTGTTTTAGTTGTAGTTGTAGTTGTTGTAGTTGTAGTTGTAGTTGTAGTTGTAGTTGTTGTAGTTGTAGTTGTAGTTGTAGTTGTAGTTGTAGTTGTTGTAGTTGTAGTTGTACTTGTAGTTGTTGTAGTTGTAGTTGTAGTTGTAGTTGTTGTAGTTGTAGTTGTAGTTGTTGTAGTTGTAGTTGTAGTTGTTGTATTTGTAGTTGTAGTTGTAGTTGTTGTAGTTGTAGTTGTAGTTGTAGTTGTTGTAGTTGTAGTTGTAGTTGTATTTGTTGTAGTTGTAGTTGTAGTTGTAGTTGTTGTAGTAGTTGTAGTTGTTGTAGTTATAGTTGTTGTAGTTGTATTAGTTGTAGTTGTTGTAGTTGTAGTTGTAGTTGTAGTTGTATTTTTTATAGTTGTAGTTGTAGTTGTATTTGTTGTAGTTGTAGTTTAACTACGTGTAGTTTGAGCTGTACTTGTTGGAGTTATACTTGTACTTGTTTTAGTCTTAGTTGTAAAATTTGCAGTTGTAGATTTACTTGTACATTTTGTAGTTTCTTTTTGTATTTGTTGTAATTGTAGTTGTATCTAATGTAATTGTAGTTGTTGTTGTAGTTGTTGTAGTTGTAGTTGTAGTTGTAGTTTTTGTAGTTGTAGTTGTAGTTGTAGTTGTAGTTGTAGTTGTTGTAGTTGTAGTTGTAGTTGTAGTTGTTGTAGTTGTAGTTGTAGTTGTAGTTGTTGTAGTTGTAGTTGTAGTTGTAGTTGTTGTAGTTGTATTTGTAGTTGTAGTTGTTGTAGTTGTAGTTGTAGTTGTAGTTGTTGTAGTTGTAGTTGTAGTTGTAGTTGTTGTAAATGTAGTTGTAGTTGTAGTTGTAGTTGTTGTAGTTGTAGTTGTAGTTGTAGTTGTTGTAGTTGTAGTTGTAGTTGTAGTTGTTGTAGTTGTAGTTGTAGTTGTAGTTGTAGTTGTTGTAGTTGTAGTTGTAGTTGTAGTTGTTGTAGTTGTAGTTGTAGTTGTAGTTGTTGTAGTTGTAGTTGTAGTTGTTGTAGTTGTAGTTGTAGTTGTAGTTGTAGTTGTAGTTGTAGTTGTTTTTGTAGTTGTAGTTGTAGTTATAGTTGTTGTAGTTGTAGTTGTAGTTGTAGTTGTTGTAGTTGTAGTTGTAGTTGTTGTAGTTGTAGTTGTAGTTGTAGTTGTTGTAGTTGTAGTTGTAGTTGTAGTTGTAGTTGTAGTTGTTGTAGTTGTAGTTGTAGTTGTTGTAGTTGTAGTTGTAGTTGTAGTTGTAGTTGTAGTTGTAGTTGTTGTAGTTGTAGTTGTAGTTGTTTTAGTTGTAGTTGTAGTTGTTGTAGTTGTAGTTGTAGTTGTAGTTGTTGTAGTTGTAGTTGTAGTTGTAGTTGTTGTAGTTGTAGTTGTAGTTGTAGTTGTAGTTGTTGTAGTTGTAGTTGTAGTTATTGTAGTTGTAGTTGTAGTTGTACTTCTTGCTGTTGTAGTTGTAGTTGTAGTTGTAGTTGTAGTTCTAGTTGTAGTTGTTGTAGTTGTAGTTGTAGTTGTAGTTGTTGTAGTTGTAGTTGTAGTTGTAGTTGTTGTAGTTTTGATTGTAGTTGTAGTTGTAGTTGTAGTTGTTGTAGTTGTAGTTGTAGTTGTAGTTGTTGTAGTTGTAGTTGTATTTGTAGTTGTTGTAGTTGTAGTTGTACTTGTTCTAGTTGTAGTTGTAGTTGTAGTTGTAGTTGTTGTAGTTGTAGTTGTAGTTGTAGTTGTTGTAGTTTTAGTTGTAGTTGTTGTAGTTGTAGTTGCAGTTGTTGTTTTTTGTAGTTGTAGTTGTAGTTGTAGTTGTTGTAGTTGTAGTTGTAGTTGTTGTAGTTGTAGTGGTAGTTGTAGTTGTAGTTGTAGTTATAGTTGTAGTTGTAGTTTTAGTTGTCGTTGTCGTTGTCGTTGTCGTTGTATTTGTAGTTGTAGTTGTAGTTGTTTTAGTTGTAGTTCTAGTTGTAGTTGTAGTTGTAGTTGTTGTAGTTGTAGTTGTAGTTGTAGTTGTTGTAGTTGTAGTAGTTGTAGTTGTAGTTGTTGTAGTTGTAGTTGTAGTTGTAGTTGTTGTAGTTGTAGTTGTGGTTGTAGTTGTTGTAGTTGTAGTTGTAGTTGTAGTTGTTGTAGTTGTAGTTGTAGTTGTTGTTGTTGTAGTTGTAGTTGTAGTTGTTGTAGTTGTAGTTGTAGTTGTAGTTGTTGTAGTTGTAGTTGTAGTTGTTGTAGTTGTAGTTGTAGTTGTTGTATTTGTTGTAGTTGTTGTAGTTGTTGTAGTTGTTGTAGTTGTAGTTGTAGTTGTTGTAGTTGTAGTTGTTGTAGTTGTAGTTGTAGTTGTAGTTGTTGTAGTTGTAGTTGTAGTTGTAGTTGTTGTAGTTGTAGTTGTAGTTGTTGTAGTTGTAGTTGTAGTTGTACTTGTTGAAATTGTAGTTGTAGTTGTTGTAGTTGTAGTTGTAGTTGTAGTTGTTGTAGTTGTAGTTGTAGTTGTTGTAGTTGTAGTTGTAGTTGTAGTTGTAGTTGTAGTTGTAGTTGTAGTTGTTGTAGTTGGAGTTGGAGTTGGAGTTGTTGTAGTTGTAGTTGTAGTTGTAGTTGTTTTAGTTGTAGTTGTATTTGTTTAAGTTGTAGTTGTATTTTTACTTGTAATACTAGTTTTAGTTGTACTTATATTTGTTGTAGTTGTAGATTTTTTTGTTGTAGTTGTAGTTGTAGTTGTGTAGTTGTAGTTTTATTTGTAGTTGTAGTTGTAGTTGTTGTAGTTGTTGTAGTTGTTGTAGTTGTAGTTGTTGTAGTTGTAGTTGTAGTTGTAGTTGTAGTTGTAGTTGTAGTTGTAGTTGTTGTAGTTGTAGTTGTAGTTGTAGTTGTTGTAGTTGTAGTTGTTGTAGTTGTAATTGTTGCAGTTGTAGTTGTTGTAGTTGTAGTTGTAGTTGTTGTAGTTGTAGTTTTAGTTGATGTAGTTAAAGTTGTAGTTGAAGTTGTAGTTGTTGTATGTTAAAGTTGTAGTTGTAGTTGTAGTTGTTGTAGTTGTAGTTGTAGTTGTAGTTGTAATTGTAGTCTTTGTAGTTGTAGTTGTAGTAGTACTTGTTATAGTTGTAGTTGTAGTTGTAGTTGTTGTAGTTGTAGTTGTAGTTGTAGTTTTAGTTGTAGTTGTAGTTGTTGTAGTTGTAGTTGTAGTTGTAGTTGTTGTAGTTGTAGTTGTAGTTGTAGTTGTTGTAGTTGTAGTTGTAGTTGTAGTTGTAGTTGTAGTTGTAGTTGTTGTAGTTGTAGTTGTTGTAGTTGTAGTTGTAGTTGTAGTTGTAGTTGTAGTTGTAGTTGTTGTAGTTGTAGTTGTTGTAGTTGTAGTTGTAATTGTAGTTGTTGTAGTTGTAGTTTTAGTTGTTTTGTTGTAGTTGTAGTTGTAGTTGTAGTTGTTGTAGTTGTAGTTGTAGTTGTAGTTGTTGTAGTTGTAGTTGTAGTTGTTGTAGTTGTAGTTGTTGTAGTTGTAGTTGTTGTTGTTGTAGTTGTAGTTGTAGTTGTTGTAGTTGTAGTTGTAGTTGTTGTAGTTGTTGTAGTTGTAGTTGTAGTTGTTGTAGTTGTAGTTGTAGTAGTTGTAGTTGTTGTAGTTGTAGTTGTAGTTGTATTTGTTGTAGTTGTAGTTGTAGTTGTAGTTGTTGTAGTTGTAGTTGTAATTGTAGTTGTAGTTGTAGTTGTAGTTGTTGTAGTTGTAGTTGTAGTTGTAGTTGTTGTAGTTGTAGTTGTAGTTGTAGTTGTTGTAGTTGTAGTTGTAGTTGTAGTTGTTGTAGTTGTAGTTGTAGTTGTTGTAGTTTTTGTAGTTGTAGTTGTAGTTGTAGTTGTAGTTGTAGTTGTAGTTCTTGTAGTGGTTGTAGTTGTAGTTGTAGTTTGTAGTTGTAGTTGTAGTTGTAGTTGATTTAGTTGTAGTTGTAGTTGTAGTTGTTGTAGTTGTAGTTGTAGTTGTACTTGTTTAAGTTGTAGTTGAAGTTGAACTTGTTGTAGTTGAAGTTAAACTTGTTGTAGTTGTAGTTGTAATTGTTGTAGTTCTAGTTGTAGTTGTTGTAGTTGTAGTTGTAGTTGTAGTTGTAGTTGTACTTGTTGTAGTTGTAGCTTAGTTGTACTTGTTGTAGTTGTACTTATATTTGAACGTATTGTAGTTGTAGTTGTAGTTGTACTTGTTGTAGTTGTAGTTGTAGTTATAATTGTTGAAGTTGTAGTTGTACTTGTTGCAGTTGTAGTTGTAGTTGTAGGTAATGTAGTTGTAGTTGTAGTTGTAGTTGTTGTAGTTGT
>JAWDGP010004758.1:0-205000 GCA_033675545.1 Elysia crispata
TGATCTAAAGCAGCTTTTCCATATTTTTAGGATTTTACTCACGGCCCATAAAATCTGATGACCCATTACACGTTTCAAGTTACGATCTTTATATTATGATGAAATAAACTTGTAACTTATTTTTGGAGAATTCCTCTTTTCCAATTCGCTAAAGTAACTTTATTTCCTCTATTCAAGCTTGAAGTGGACTAACGAAAAGGAGTTTAAAAGATGTGGAAGCTGCCATAAAATTTGCACATCAACGTGTGTTCACACATTCTATCTAATTTAAAAAATAATATGCTATAACACATTTATATCGACGAAGAAAATTACTTCCTCCTTTTTAAAAACAGGTGTGAAAGGACATCATATGGTATACATATCTAAAATATAGGTTGTGGAAAAATCATCATGAATGACCGAATGGAACTTAGGGTACTTTTTTCCCTCTCTGCAAAAACGCTGAGTTGTTGTTTGTAACTAAACTTTATTTTAAGCATTGAGTGATACTAATCCAGCAATGGCTATTGGCGTTTTGTACGACTTGTCACTGAAGTCTAAAAACAGGTGGGATGGATTTAATTTGCAACTGTTTTTATGGAAACAAAAAATGTTGCAAAAACTGGCGTATTATTTGTATGTCCTTGATTTTAAAAAGATCAAATTTGTACAGATTGTTTTTCAAATATTATCATTTCTGTACCTATATAATTCTTATTAAACATGATATCAAAACTTTGATGAATTTTTTTAAAGTGTCCAATATTACTAGTTCATTTATTACTTCTTTTTTTTAATGCAGCTGTTGAAAATTCGGCTCTTAGAAATCTTCCATCTCCCAGATTCCTACTTGGCGTATTAATTTTTTTTCTGTTTGTTTTTTGTTTTTTTCTAGCCGTTTCTCACTGATCCAAAGTGTTCCTTTTATCTTGGGATTTATCTCAAATTGACTTCATGGAAGTGAAAGCTTGATAATCAAATTTACCTGGTTATATTTAGGTTACAAATGATATTTTCTAAAAGTCATCGTGCATTTGATCATTTCAAGTAATTTGAAATTAGCTTGGAAAATCAAATTCTCGGAAAAAGCCAATAAAAGTTTTTTCGAAATCATTAGGTTTGTTGGTTAGCTTTAAAAGTTTCAACACCATTATAAATTTGTCATAAGCCAATGAAAAGTTTCATGATTAACCATACAAAATTATCCATGATTTTCGCTGCATCTTCAAAAAGGTAGTAACGTATGCCTTTTGCGCATGATCATCATAATAATTCAGCTTTCTAAATTTGATTACGGAATATATTGTGCATAAATTTCCTTGTGTATTTTCGAAGTTCGATATTCTTACATTACAATTACACCCATATTATTACCTTTATTGGTCTAAATCATTGAACAATACAATGTACTGCTCGCGGAAGTTGCCAGAGTGCACATTCATTCTTGTAACTTTTTTTGTTGTTGGTAACACGCGAAAACCAATACTGAAGTCAAAATGGGTGGATTGGATCGAAGTAAAAAAAGCGCTTTGGAGAAAAAATTAACCGTGAAGAATGGAATTACAAGGTCAATAACAGGTTTAAAGGAAATCTGAAATACAATGTTCACAACTACGGAGAAGGACTTCGGAAATGAAAATAAAAGTAAAAGAGAAGAAAATGCCTTTTAAACAAAAGTTAGATTGTATAGTTATTGCCAAAATCCCTGATGTTTAGTAAGTAATCCAAGTTTTGGAATTTCTTCAATTTGAGGCAATTCCTAATTTGGGTTCCGCACTGTTACTATGCGCAAAAGATGGACCAAAAGGCACAGAACAAAATGGCGACTTTATAGCAAACTTCGTTAATGGAAAAGATTAAGGCTGTTTTAGGTACCTTCCCTGAAGAACAGAAAAATCTGACATTATTTTTACTAAAAACCAAAAAGTTTCAAAACCGCCAGACGTTGGCCTTATACGAGTCCAAAGAGTTCCTTTCCGTCGATAGCTGCAAGTAAAGGAACTATTGCTACGTTTCTAAAATACAATTTATTTATAGACCCTTCTAAACGTTCATTTTTAGTACATATCAAGTAACAGGAGCTCCGCAAGACAATGTACCTCTTGGAAGTTTAGGGGAATTTAAATCTTCAAAGTAAGCGTTAAGATGCATTTTAATCTGGACTGGTGTTTTGCAGTGTGCTTTCAAACAAAATCGCAAATTAACGCCACTAGTAGGCCTTCACCTTCCCGCCAAAACAGAAAAAAATAAATGCTGACCGCAGTGACAGACTCACCCGTGATGATAGGACGTTCAAGTGCGAATATTTCAGAAAAAATCTCAGACTGTCGCGTTCCGAAATTGTTTATTTTGATTTGTCGTTGTTGGCACAACATTGTGGAGATGATGAAGGCAAAGTCAAGTGGCATGGGATATGGACTTGTTGGTGACTTCCAGTGAGAGTTTGCAGAGAGTGTAATAACAGGTAATGAGACCTGGAACCACCATTTCTCCGTTCAGAAAGAAAGAGATTCCTTATGATTGATAACTTTCAAGAAACGTTCTCACAATATCGAGCATGTAAAAAATAATGTTTTTGGTTACTTTTTTACTTGTTTGTTTTGTTTTGCTTTTAAGTTTTGTTTTATTTTTGTTTTGTTGTTTGTTTTTTGTTTGTTTTTTTGGGTGTTTTTTTTTTTTTTTTTTTTTGGAGGTTTTTTGGGGGGAAAGGGGTATTTTTGTTTTCCTTTTTATCTTTTTTGTGCGTGCGTGTGTGTGTGTAAAGGGGGGGGGACGGTTACCTTGAGGTTTTACCACAAGAAAAGGCAGTTGATGCAGTTAAATATTATAAATTCTCAAGTACCAAAGCGAACCACTTCAACGACAGACCCGGTTTGACTTAGGACATCTTATATCGACATGCAATCGGCGTACCCCACACTGCAAAAATCATCTAGGAATCGCTTCAGTTTTAGGAAAGAATCGCCACAGTATTATGGTAAGAATTGCCAGAATATTACGGTAAGAATTGCCAAGGTATTATGGTAAGAATTGCCAGAGTATTACGGTAAGAAATGCCAGAATATTACGGTAAGAATTGCCAAGGTATTATGGTAAGAATTGCCAGAGTATTACGGTAAGAATTGCCAGGGTATTATGGTAAGAATCGCCAGAGTATTGCGGTAAGAATTCCCGGTGTTTTACGGTAAGAATTTCTAGGGTACTACGGTAAGAATCGCCAGAGTAATACGGTAAGAATTTCCAGAACATTTCGGTAAGAATCGCCAGAATATTACGGTTAGAATTGCCAGGGTATTATAAGAATCGCCAGAGTATTACGGTAAGAATTGCCAGGGTATTATGGTAAGAATCGCCAAAGTATTATGGTAAGAATCGCCAAAGTATTATGGTAAGAATTTCCAGGGTATTATGGTAAGAATTGCCAGGGTATTATGGTAAGAACTGCCAGGGTATTATGGTAAGAATCACCAGAGTATTACGGTAAGAATTGTCAGAGTATTATGGTAAGAATCGTCCTAGTATTACGGTAAGAATTGCCAGTAATACGGTAAGAATCGCCACAGTATTGTGGTAAGAATCGCCACAGTATTACAGTAAGAATCACCGCAGTATTACGGTGGGGAGGTTTTACCGCATAAGATAAACGATGCCATATCTCCGCAGGAGGACATTCGCCGATAGTAGTAGTAGTAGTAGTAGTAGTAGTAGTAGTAGTAGTAGTAGTAGTAGTAGTAGTAGTAGTAGTAGTAGTAGTAGTAGTAATAGTAATAGTAGTAATAGTAGTAGTAGTAGTAGTAGTAGTAGTAGTAGTAGTAGTAGTAGTAGTAGTAGTAGTAGTAGTAGTAGTAGTAGTAGTAGTAGTAGTAGTAGTAGTAGTAGTGGAAGTGGTAGTGGTAGTGGTAGTAGTAGTAGTAGTAGTAGTAGTAGTAGCAGCAGCAGTAGTAGTAGTAGTAGTAGTAGTAGTAGTAGTAGTAGTAGTAGTAGTAGTAGTAGTAGTAGTAGTAGTAGTAGTAGTAGTAGTAGAAGTAGTAGTAGGAGTAGTAGTAGTAGTTGTGGTAGTGGTGGTCATGATGTTGGTGGTGGTCGTACTAGGAGAGCATGACAATGAAAATTTCAAATACCTTGACATTATCAGAGTTAGCTGTGACAACAATAGTGAAACTGTTGTCTGTGTTGTTTGTAGAGAACTGATAATCCTTTTACTGTTACATTGATGTTTTAGACTCATTATAGAGATAGAGAAAATACTTTTCTCTCTTCTTTTTTTTTTTTTTTGGATCAATATTTTGTGTTAAAAGTGACTCTATACAAAGGAATCAATTACAATCGTTGGCAATATCTTCAGTTACTGTTTATTTGCAAAGCATAAAAAATGAAACAATGTTCCGTGATTCACACTCGCGTGAGTTTGCTTGTTGTGTAATAATGCGATGAGGACTTTGTGCATAGAATGTTTGCCCTCTCAATTGACATGCTTTGAAACTTTTAATTGACATGGTTTGAAACTTAACGAGTCCAGTTGAATTACATTATGACATACTTTCCGTAAAGTAATAAACCCAAGAATTGAGGATTAAACTGCATACCTTTTTGTGGTTGAGCTATTGCAACACAATATATTAAAATGGGATGCTTATGGCATCATATTCCTCCAACCTCCATGCCTCATTTACTGATACCTTAAAATTTATAGCAGTCGATAAAAGTAATTGGCCTGCTTCAGTTTCTTTATAAAAGCTGCATCTCTCAGAAGAATTTCACTTTATCCCCATACACCTTCCTTAAGGTTCAGCCTTAACTTAAATCACCCTTAGCCATGAATACTTTTGCTATCTTTGCATTTATTGCTTTGTTGGTCTATACTGCCAGGGCAACTCCATGCAAAAACATATGTGACGCACAGTGCACCATTCAGAAGGAAACCTGTGGACTAACGAAAATTTTCGGCAATTTGTGTAATAAAGTGAATGGCGTCTGCACCTTGGTATGCTCTGCTGCCTGCACATGTGCTGATAGCTGCGCTGCTAAATGTGGAGAGAATTACGCCAAATGCACTGGTGGTAATTCCTCACTTGGTATTATTTTGAAGAATCTGAACGTGCTCTCATGTGGTATCCACTCATCTCTCTGCTCATCCACCTGCCGACATAGGTGCGAATTCAACCGTTTGGCTGGGATCGTCAACAGCCTCACTAGTATGGGCGGATGGCTCTCTGGAAAGCAAACCAAACAGTAAAGAGAGACTTCTGGCCGAGGACTGCTATGGACTGCTATACTCACCCAGGAGCAGCAGAATCAGACTGATGATAACAACTGAGAACCTCAGAGATTTATTGACTTGCGGGGGATATTGAGTTCGAACAATTGGTCACGGCGTATGTCGTAAACTTGTTGTGATTTCAATGATAGTATGATGATGCCGCCATGAAACCTTAATTACAAATAAAACAGTGATGATCCTAAAAATTGTTTCTATCCTCATTTTTTCTTGAGCATTTTGTTCAATATCAATATGGATAATCTGATTCAAGATGGTGGAAAATTTTAATTCTTTAAAACATAGGTCAATGTCATTTTTAGGATTATTCCGACTACTTGATACAATGTACTAGTTTAATGTTCTTTGAAAGATTTCACGCCCTCTAGAATTGAAACGAAGCTAGCAATACTGCCTGAGAATTGCAATTTAGGTAAGATTTAAATCATCCCCGCAGATTGTTTACAACAGTTTGTAAAAAGACAGAAAAAGAAACCTTTTTAATTACTTAATAGCCAATCTCAAACAGGTTTGAGAGAATAACTGAAATAAAATCTTTATAGGAAATGATTAATGTAGTGGAGTTGTAGTAGTAGTAGTAGTAGTAGTAGTAGTAGTAGTAGTAGTAGTAGTAGTAGTAGTAGTAGTAGTAGTAGTAGTAGTAGTAGTAGTAGTAGTAGTAGTAGTAGTAGAAGAAGTAAAAGAAAAAGAAGAAGAAGAAGAAGAAGAAGAAGTAGTAGTAGTAGTAGTAGTAGTAGTAGTAGTAGTAGTAGTAGTAGTAGTAGTAGTAGTAGTAGTAGTAGTAGTAGTAGGAGTAGTAGTAGAAGTGAAATAGGCGTAGTAGTAGTAGTAGGAGTAGTAGTAGGAGTAATAGTAGTAGTAGTAGTAGTAGTAGTAGTAGCAGTAGTAGCAGTAGTAGTAGTAGTAGTAGTAGTAGTAGTAGTAGTAGTAGTAGTGGTATTAGTAGTCGCAGTAGTAGTTGTAGTAGTTGTAGTAGTAGTAGTAGTAGTAGTAGTAGTAGTAGTAGTAGTAGTAGTAGTAGTAGTAGTAGTAGTAGTAGTAGTAGTAGTAGAAGAAGAAGAAGAAGAAGAAGAAGAAGAAGAAGAAGAAGAAGAATCAGCAGCAGCAGCAGCAGCAGCAGCAGCAGTAGTAGTAGTAGTAGTAGTAGTAGTAGTAGTAGTAGTAGCAGTAGTAGTAGTCGTAGTAGTAGTAGTAGTAGAAGTGGTGGTAGTAGCGGTAGTAGTAGTAGCCCTAGTAGAGCATGACAATGAAAATGACAATACCATGACATGATCAGAGGTATCTGTGACAGCAATAGTGTTTATAGTATTGTCTATATTGTACTGATAATCTGTTTATTGTTCCTTTTTTTATTTATTACAGAGATAGCGCAAAAGCATATTTCGTTCTTCGGATCAATATTAATTTTGTGACACCAAAGTTACTCTATACAAAGGAATCAATTACTATCGTTGGCAATAACAACAAATTCTATTTATTTGAAAATCATAAAAAAAACCATGAAACGATAGTCTGTGATTCGAACTTGCCTGAGTTTGTTGTTATGTAATAATGCGTTGAGGGATTCATTATTAGAATGATTGTCCTCTCAATTGAAATGTTTTGAATTTTATCAAGCGCAATTGATCTACATCATGAGATACATTCCGCACAGTAATTAACCCTCAAATTGAGGTTTAAACTGTATACCTTTTTAGTTCAGCTTTTGTAACACAATATATTAAAATGGAAAGTTTATGGCATCATATTGCAACAACTTCTGTGCATCTTTTACTAGAATGTTATAGCAGTCGTATCAAAGTAATTGGCCTGGTTCAGTTTATAAAAAAGCTGCGTCTCTGGAGTACTTCACTCCACCAGAATTCACCTTACTTGTGGTTCAGCCTTAAGCCGAATCAGCCTTAGCCATGAATACTTTTGCTATCTTTGCATTTGTTGCTTTGTTTATCTATACTGTCAATGCAAGTCTATGCAGAGACATATGTAAAGAGCAGTGCGCCATCATTCAAAAGAAAACCTGTAAACTTAAAGAAATTTTCGGCAATACATGTAAGACAGTGCCTGGCGCCTGCACCTTAACATGCGCTGCTGCCTGCCGTTGTAGTGATGGCTGCGCTGGGAATTGTGAGGAGAAATACCCCAAATGCAAGGGTGATGATTCCTCAGATGGTATACTTTGGAAAAAGCTGAACAAGCTCTCATGTGGTATCCATCTATCCCTCTGCTCAGCCACCTGCCAATATAAATGCGATTTGAAACTCTTTGCTGGCGCTTTCAACTCTCTAAGAGGATTTATTGGTGGGCCTTTCGGGGCGTTATCCAATTAGTAAACTCGAGGAGAAACTTCAGACCATGGACTGCTATATTCACCCCAGGAGCTACAGAATCAGAATGATGGTAGCGACTGAGCTCATAATAAGGAATAAGGAGTCTCTGTGATATTTGAACGAGCGGTTGGTGCGTATATCAGAAGCTATTTTGTGGCATGTTGTAGGAGAATATAATGATGCATCTATGAAACCTTAGTTACAAATAAAACAAGGATATTTCTAAATTTTTTGCCATCTTTTTATTTTCTTCAGTCTTTTGTTCAATATCAATATGGATAAGCTAATACAGGATGGTGGAATTTTTTTAAATTCCTTAAAATTTCAAGTCAATGTCACTGATAGAGGTTTTGGGATTATTCCTAAAGACTAACTCATACTAGTTTAATGTTTTTTGAAAGATTTGACGCCCTCAAGAATTGAAACGGAGCTTGCAACACTGACTGAGAGTTGCGGTCCAGATGAGATTTAAATTATGACCACAGATTGCTTTGATCAGTTACAATATTTTGTATAAAAAAAAAAAGTTAAAAAAAAAAACATTCTCAATTACTTACCAGCAAATCCTAAAAAAAGTTAGCAGGAATATTTGAAATATCATCTTTAAAGGGAATAAAATGTATTAGTATTAAAATATATTTTCCTGGAAATCTTTGAGCATGGAAGTGGGCGTCCAATTTGGGCTTGGATGAAAAACTCTCTGTCGGAATTGATCCTTTTTGTGGAAACTTCGGACGAGAATTTTGTTTTCGTTCATAATACTTCATACTGACTTTGTGGATATTATAAGTTGGTCCAGATAGAGGCATTGTCGGTCAAATTTTAAATAAGACAAAGGCCCTTGCCGAATTTAGGCGCTTTCGCAGTCATAGGTAATTTAATTGGAGCAAGAGCTCGAGCCAGACCTGAGGCCTTATATAGGCTAGTGGAAGAAAGGATAACGCTGAATTTCGTCCGGTATTATATGCATACATTTTCCTTATATTATTTTGATAATTATCTGGTTATAAGCCGTTAAATAAACTTTTAAGCGGTTTTTAGACCACTTTTATAGATATTCCTTGTATCATTTGGTATGCATACATGCACATCTTTATCTTTTTCTATGAACATCACAAACTTGATCCCTGTGTATGAAGCTCTTCAAGATCTGTTCCTTTTAATTGTTCGTTCATGATATCATGACTCGTTGACAATTTCTTTTAATATTTATTTCTTAAGTCTTTGGCCCTTTTCTTTATAGTTTACCAATGAATAAAGAGATGATGGATGCTTTAATTTTTTTTTATCTTTATTTATGTGGGTTTTCCCCGCTAAGAGAGAAGCTTATTATGTCGAGTTTTATTCTCCTCGCACGCCTTCACACACTCATCTGGCAGTTAAGGACAGAACTTGGTATTCTATTGCCTTATGGGCCCTAGAGTGTAAACTTCGTAGAACTGCATGGCCGAAACACAGGCTACCATAAGTTGGTCTGCAAAAAGTAGTGATTACCACTGAATTATTATAATTTGGATCCTAAATGTTGTAAGGTAGGATTTCTCTCATCTTGTACGTATACATTATCAGCTAGCTTTAATATAACTATGTATATAAACATATATAAATAAATATCAAGCGCAGAATGTGCACATTAGTACAGCGAAAAATCACCATTGACAAAAGTATGTTTCTATCTCAAATTCAATTAAAAAAGAAATACGATTTAATTCAATTGAATTCAAATCGGATCCGTTTTGCCTCGTTGTAAAAGCCTGACCCTAAAACCTGAAAACAAACAACGTTAATAGAATATATGAACAAAAAAGAATCCATGATTGAAAAATGTCACATTTTTTAGTCTAGATATGACAATCACCTATTAATTTGTTCAGTGCCAAGAGAAATATCTTTAGGTGTTTTTATGCATAAACTAAATAAAGCAAACCAGCAGATTTATTAACCTATATTTTTGTATATCTAATCAACGTTACAACCTTTAACCTGGATGCTACAGAAGTATAAGTGGCATTGATAATTGTAGCTATTTTTTTTTAAATATCGGTATGGTACCTGATAGCCTACATATTATTCTTCAGGCAGGAGCATTCACTCAGATCGATTAGGAGAGGGGTCGGTGGATCATTTCCAAAAGATCAATAAATGTTTCATAAAAACAAGTCAGTAAGAGTTACCCGCCTTGATTTTCTGACATTCTTAGACCAAAGATTAAAGGGATACATGCTAGGTCTATTTCATAAATTATGAATTTATGCACCTCGTTCTATTGGTTCCTATGTATTTTGCACTTGAAAAGTCCAATATGCATGCTAAATAAAGGTCTAAATTTCTATATAATTCTTTAAAAACATCTCTGATGTAACGATCTAGCTTAGATGTAGGTCTAGACCTAAGGCCTCATTGGTCACGAAAACGCAAGAGACAAATACATCCAAGTCATATTCTGTTTTGGTTACACAACAATAACGTTACTTTAAAAGTACCGGAAACACTGAAGGACGGAATAGAAAACTCCCCGTTTAGCCTTGGCAAAAAATCTCGCAATGAAAAATCAGGTAATTCAGCTTCAAATTAATGTATATCACACTTCTTTATGAGCTACAAAACCTGCGTGAATATATATCTGTCTGTGTGTAAGACGCCTTAAAGTATTAGCGAAATTGTACATAAATGTCCGATATGACATAATTATAAACATGGCACTTAATACATAACTATCCAAACTCACTTTCACTTGTGTCTAAAAGAACCAGAGAGAAAAAAAAAAGGAGAGAGAAGGGAGAGAGAGAGAGAGAGAGAGAGAGAGAGAGAGAGAGAGAGAGAGAGAGAGAGAGAGAGAGAGAGAGAGAAGAAAAAATGGACAAAGGAAGGGTATGAGTGATAAGAACTGAAAGAGATGAAATGAGAGAGAGGGGAGGAGAACAGCAAGAGAGACGGGACTAGAAAAGGATTAAGACTGAGAGAGAAAAGAGATAGTGAGAGATACAAAGAGAAGAAAATAGGACTAGAGAGTGTATTTTTGAAAGGGAAAAGAGAAATAGGAAGAGACAGGGTGAAAGAGAGGGGAGGAGAGAGATAGAAAGAGCGCGGAAAGAAGTCCGACAGAGAGATAAAGATGAGGAAGAGAGAGAGAGAGAGGAGGAGGAGGAGGAGGAGGAGTGAGACAGAGAGGAATAAAGAGGGGAGGAACAAGACAGAGAGAGGAAGGCGGGAGGTGAGAGACAGGGAGGGAGAAAAAGAGGGAGTGGAAGAGAGGAAGGAAGTAAGATAGACAAAAAAGGTAAGTGAAAAAAGAGAGAGGGGAAGAGCGTTATAGAGAGATGGGAGAAAAACGGAGATGAATAGTCAGAGAAGAGGGAGATGGAAGATGGAGAGAGCAGGGAGAAACAGAGACAAAGAGAGTGGGAGATAGAGAGAGAAGAGGAGGAGAGGTTTCAGACAGAAAAGCATGACAACCAAAGACAACCAGACCAGAAGATTAAAAAAAAAATGACAAATACCTGGATAATATTCAGAGAATGAGAGACATACAGGCAGATATCGTGTGAGAACGACGGATAAAGATAAAGAAAAATACAATCAGAGACAAATATGAAAACAAAGAGGGTGTCATCATGCGCTCCAGGGAGGATTACTATTCAATTTGTTTACGAGAACAAAACCAAGGACGTTATAGAACTCTGTGTGAAAGCTGCCATTTACGTTGCTGACCTTGCAATCATGTCAATGGAAAAGTTTGGGTTGCCCAGGTGAGATTAAATATACTTAAGAAGTGGAAAGAAAACTGTGTCTGTGACCATAATTGCAACCAAGACTACAGGCTCAGTCCTTTCTCTCTCTCAGCCAAACCCAAAAGCATCAAGGTGAGTGTGGACAGCAATCCACTAAGAAAGGGAGACAACCTCTGCCACTTGGATGTAATGTTTGAATCAGTCATGCATGGAACAAAAAAAAATGGACGAGATTGTTATTTTAAGCGTTTGAAACAAAATTGGTTGCTCAGACTTGGCAATCCAGTAAAAACAAAGATAATATCTTCCTTACGTGAAGATTATTTTTCAAACCTTACCTAGGCCTATATGAATATCATTTCAGTAGATGAATTATATGAGGTGAGCAGGAACAATAATTGGCACAGTCCAAAATCAAATGTTCTTTTACTTTGGACATCCGCTGCCAGTAAAAAAATATGAATTTGCAAAGAAAGCAACGAATCATGACTGTTGCGGTTTCGCTTATTGCTGAAATGTAATCTTGCATTTATGCGAGAGATTTATCTTCAAGATTTAAAGATGTAGGCATGCAAGTGTTATGCAGTTCAAAAATTTGGGTTACTAATAACTGTCTACAACGAGACTTTTTAAAATACATTCAGGCCAAGTCACCGAAGTGAACGAACGAAGTGTGAGAGTGAGCTATGTCATTTAACTATTTGGCACAGTTAGGACAGTTAGATATTTTTGTTGTGTAGACATGTAGGCTGAATCATAAGTGCGTTCGGGTACAATTCTGTCCTAAATAAGCCCAAAAGTTAAAAGAAATAAATCGCTATAAATCAAACATGCAAAAGTTTGTTCATTTCGGTGACTATGCCTGTATATTAGAAAGTCTCATTATACAACAAAACCCCTTTTCTTGTTATATACAAGTGAAAGGAAAGTACAGGATGATTTGGTCTCTTTACGATCTGTAATTTTTTTTATTTCTACAGCTATGTCTGTTTTGTATCTAATCTCGAAATTTAAAGTTACTAGGTATGGTACACTGTTACTGGGATTAGACAGAACAGGATACATAGTTACTGGTACTAGATATATCAGTGAACTCAGAGACGGAATGCACAGAGCTAATCTATGTGATGAAACTGGCTTGTAAAACTTCTCAAGTAATCATTCATGTTTCTCTTGTTTTTGTTTCGAAATAAATGGATAAAGTTGTCACATACCAAATTTTTGTCAAATTTTGTAATGGTTTGCCGTTTTCACAATAGAATGGCGTCAAAACGTTTAAAATGTTGTTCGGACAGTTCATTCATCTCCCAGGTGCCACTTTTCACAGTTTTATTCCCGTCTGTAACTACCACGGACAGGTTGTGCGGCTGTAGGTTTGTGTTTGTAAAACTACCCGTCGTATGCTATGTATAAGTCCGTTGACAAACTTTTTAAAGTGATCTTTATCGTGGTAGTTGTAAGGTTGTCATAGGCCAATCTCATAGAATTACGATCGTGCAGTAAAAATATTCCAAGGTGATCTTAGACAAGCAAAAAAATTTGAATAAATTATTTACCTTAACTTTTTTTTTTCGGAAATGAGGATAAAGTAAAGCGCCAAAAGAGCTTGATTCTTGATACCCGTCACTGTAGACTACCGGTACCCTAAGTGTTGTGAACGCCATTCAGCAGAGCCTGTATGTAGCATCATGCTTGATTTTGAGAATCAGTATGAAATGTTAGCCAAGTCTTGTAAAATATTTTGTGCAATATTATATTTTCCAATTTGAGGTGTATTCTTCTTTTCTATTTTTTACACACATCTGGATAATAGAATTAGCCTCATTTCCTTCCTCAATACAGAACCTATCGCTCGGTGAGAAATTTAAAGCTAAGCCATGCTCTAGCCTATGTATTTTATAAAATTTTGTAAGTTTATAAAAAATGAGCATCTAACTTTTATATTAATCATGTTCTCTGTACATGTAGTGAGGTTCCTGCCATTCTGATAATTGACGAGAAATGTTGATCTTTTTTTTTTTGTTGTTGTTGTTGTCTTTTGTCTATGGCCCATGAGCAGTTGCGGGCTCATCAATTTCTTTGATTGCTCAGGGCCAGAAAACTTCGTCTTTCACTGAGGAAAACATTTCATTCCGGTGCTAGACCCCAGCTGCCCACACGGAATGAGAAGAGAGTTAATACACGATGGTACTTCTCTAGTGTTGGCGTTCTGTATAAAAACTGTGAAAGAGGGGATTGTGATTTTTAGGAATAGTTCACGTGTATCGCGTGCGAAATCCTTACGTCCGATGGTAAGTAACAAAGAACTGGGCTTCTTGGTTTCAAGATCAAAGGCATTATGATTAGGGTATAAGGGAAGTAGCTGTGAGAATAGATGGTACACGTGAATTATATCCCTTGGATTATGTGTTTCCTAATTATCGCACGCGAGTTCCCTTGCTTCAGAGACAATATTATTTCTCTATTGGAGAATATTCTAAGGGTTTTTGTTGTTGTTTTTGTTGTTTTGTTGGTCTTTATTTAAGAGAGAACCGTGTATCTCTGTCTTCGAACTTTAAGAAATCAAATATTAATGGATGTATCATTCATTAGGGTTTTTTTTTCCGGTTTACAAGCAAAGGCGAATTCGCATAGAAAGTTAGACTAAGGATACACTTTTTCGCTGTAAATACTAAAGGTAGATTACGCTAAGAGATTTTAAACTTGTCTTTAACTTTTAAAATGAGTCAGAACTTTGTTCATTAAAAAGGTAAGCAAATTTATTAACCTAATTTTTTTTCTAGATTTGTTTTAATATTTCAAGCTGTCTATAATTCTGGCCTTCAATAAAAAAAAATATGAGCTATGGTACGCGTTGCATTCCTTTTTGATAATTATGTAGTTATGTATACTTTAAAAAAACAATCAGAGACAATATGAATGCTATTGTTGGATACTGTTCATACGTATTGGTTTGGGTCGTTGTTTTTTTTGTGTTTTTTTTTTTTTTTTTTTGTTTGTTTGTTTGTTTGCTTGTTCGATTTTGTTGTTTTGTTTTGTTTTGTTTTCTGTAATTTTTTTTGTACTTTTTTCTTTCTTTTTTTTTTTTTTTTGGAAAAAAAGGGGGGGCGAGGGGGGGGGGGGTTGGGGGAATTTTTGTTTTTATGTCTAAAGAGACAAATTTTGAGTCGAAAACCAGATAATCATCATAAAGATTAACTGTTTGTGAAGATAGTACCTGATCTGTTCTCCAGACTGTCAGTTATGGCTGACTTCTTGAGTTGAGTGCGGGTAGGACTTAAAATACAGAGCCGAGAACGTCTTCATTGTTGCCAAAACTGAGGAGAGTTTTGCTTTTTTTCTTGATTGAAAAGGGCGTTTATCTCTCTTGACTTCTTTGATTAATGTTTTCTCCTCAAAACAATAAAATTATTGCTTCGTACGATATGACACCGAAACTGTGGGTTGCAGCTTAATTGTCTTCTCAGTAATTCCACTCTTTTCACGATGTTCAATTTCAGCCCCAGTTTTAGTCAAGAATTGATTGATTGACTGATGAGTTGAATGGATGAAAAAATAACAAATACAACCCACCACCAACGGTAATCTCAGGGCTTCTGTCTCTCTTTTCTGTTCTACATGGGCTACTTTGAGTCTCATGTAGAAATTAATCTCATTAAGGATATCAGACCATGAAAAAGTTAACTTGTTGTTTTCTAATACTATTTGCTATGTGGGCGGTGGTGAGTAATTATATAGTCTAGTGGTTTGATTTATACATTTACATATAATGCTTTTGCTATGGTATCTGCTGTAAATCAAGAGCTTCCTTGGTCAGTTTTCCTGCTTCTTAGTTGAATATTTTTGTGATAGATACGGTTTGTTTTGATTCATTTTAAACTGTTTTTCAAATTTTTGTTGAGTAATATATAGACCATAAAAGCACTCAAAACGATGGGTTGTAATTTCAGCCAGCCACCTAAATTAGAACTTCGCACTCCTATAATCACATGAGTCTTTTTCACCTTCGCAAAAAGTCAAGTCTGTTGCACGAAAATTCTTTGCTGAGGTTTGGACCATTCCCTCCCCCCTTATTCCGCAAATTCTATTAACCTATCTATCTGTCTACCTATCTATCTATATATATATATATATATATATATATATATATATATATATATCTCTATATATATATATATATATATATATATATATATATATATATATATATATATGTCTATCTATCTATCTATTTTTTTCCTCTACTCTATTTTTCTGTCCTCCATATCTCCTTACTCATCTTTATCGTTTTTCCACTGACTTAGTGTGTCTGTTTATCTGACTTTCCACCTGTCTCCATGTCTTTTGTGTCTGTGCACTAGTGACTGTCCTTCTCTCTCTTTCAGTCTTTTGTCTTTGTTTAGTTGTCTGCTTGCCTCACTATCTCTACCGCTTTTTCTATCATCTCTGTCTCTGAATAAAAACAATTGTTTTCGTCTTGCCGTCCATATCTCTATTTATCTGTATTTATGTCATTACATTCCTCTCAATGTCTCTATCTTTCGATCTCTCTTTTCGTCTCCTGTCTAGGCCTCTGTATCGGTTTGTCTGTCTGTTCTTCTCTGTCTCTACCCTGTTGTCTTTTTCTCTCTGCCTGTGTTGGTTTGACTATCTTTTATATATATATATATATGAATATATAAGAAAGAGAGGGAGGGAGATAGACAGACAGACAGACAGACAGACAGACTGGCAGACTGGCAGACCGACAGACAGAGACTGAGACAGAAACAGAGTAAAAGGGAGAGAGAGAGAGAGAGAGAGAGAGAGAGAGAGAGAGAGAGAGAGAGAGAGAGAGAGAGAGAGAGAGAGAGACACACACACACACAGACAGAGAGACAGTTAGACAGACAGGCATAGAAACAGAAAAAGGGAGAGAGAGATAGAGAGTGATAGAAAGAGAGAGGGACAGACAGTTAGACAGAGAGAAAGAGAGACAGAGATATTATAAAAGAATAATTATATTGTTGGGGTGTCAGTGACAAAAAAAAAATCCAAACATTTTCTTCTTAGTCTTACAGACTGCACCCGGAAATTCGTGTTTGTGAAGTCGGAAATGACTTCGCACAAAACTGACTCCAGCTATAAGAGATCGCCCATGCCGTTGATTTTTTTCTTCCCACTTATACCTTTGTTTATTGCTTGGAATGAAAGAAATTGGAAGATTGTGGATAAGTGATAAAATAATGTTATTATGATCGTTCCCAAATAAAAAGGTATATTCTTTTCATTTTTTTTTCTCTTTATCCATTTTTGCCTACGTCATTAAAAAAAATTATAATTCCAAACAGGCTGCGAGCATTGAGTGTTGATAGGAAACTAATTTGCATCCAAGACATCAGCTGTCATATGCTAGGATTTTGATCATACCTTGAAGACTTTTAGCACTTGCTCTTAAGTTTTATTTGCTTCTTTTAGTTGTTTGCACTTTTGCTTAAAAATGTAAGCATAATTATAGTATTTGCAAATCCGTGCACGCCTTTTTCAATAGTCATTTTTAATATCATGGACATTTCACTAACACAAAGTATTGTCTAACACTCTGAACAGATTTAATGTGGGTTTTTTTTTTCCTCTACAGCTTAAGTCTCTCACCTGCTGCCAGTGAAGGCTTTTTTTGTGTGTGTGAAATACTTTCAGATTCAGAGCGTATTTTTTTTTTTTTTTTGAAAGTATAATGTGCTTTTTGTTAGAGTGCAGTAGACCTGCAAACCTTTTTTTTTTAAACTGTAATAAACTTTTCTGTAGAATGTAGTAGAACGGTCAAGATACGTGTGTTAAAATCCGTTGTGAAAAAAAAAATAAAGCTTTCATCTTGTAGTAGGCCTAAATTTAATTTAAACTTAATTCCATAGTCTTTGATCTATCAATTTTCTAGACCTATAGAGAATAAACTCATGCTTTTCAAAGAAAAGTAATATTACCAGAGAAATACATAGATCCATGCGTTTTCTGTACTCGTTGGTGATTCTGGCATAGTACTTGGAGCATAAATATTACATCATTAACACCACAAGCAGTGAAAAAAATCATAGGCCTACTGCATATCATAAGCTGTTTAGCGTATGTGTTTAGTTCTAACAATGGTTCAGAAATAGTTTAGATATATATATATACAAACTCTACTGCATGTGAACACTGACCATATAAAAGTAAAACAACCCTCGATCTAAAAACTAACGAGTTCACAAATAAGGTACTAAGCTAATTTTGGTAGAGATTTTCATATGTAGTTTCCCTTTCAATGACGGATTATAAATACCCAAACTATAATACACAAATATTGTGCAGATTATCTATGTGATAGCCGGAAGCATATTCTTGAGTAACCTGTATAGTAAAAACGTTCCAGAGACATTCAAATTTTTGTTATTATAATATCTCTTGCTAACTATAACATTTCTCAGATATTGTTCTCATTCTTTCTTGGCAATATGTTTACTTACAAATTAATGTCCTATTAGAAAAAAATCAAATAAACATGTGTGTGTGTGGTTGAAAAAAAAAAGGGGGGGGGGGGGTGTGAGAGTTGGGGCCAATCTGTTTATGTTTAAGTTACTGCTTTGGCGTGGCTGTTCTGCACCAGCGGATTCTATAGTGTGTTTTCGTTACTCTTCGTTAGTTCTGGGATGGCGGAAGATGGGAAAAATTTCGTTATCCACCTTAAGTTTTGTACGCGCAGTGGAAGCAGCGACAAACGTGCAACTCCTTTCCTGTCTTTTCACTTGCATACAAATATATTTTGTCACCAGCAAATATCTTCATTCAACTGTTTTTGTTTGATTTTTTTTTTATTCTGATAATTCGTTGATTTAAACACATCTCTTCTCTGGTATATTTGACCTTTCCCATGCTCTTTGGACTTGGTAAACATATTTTATGCCCTCTTCTTCTTTGGTATCAGTATGGGTATATGGGATAGGCTACAAATTATGTAGTTCTTCCTCTTCTTCCTCATCCCCCATCCAAGGTGAGGCCTACATGGCCGGATTTATGGGGGGGGGGGGGTGCTTAGGGTCCTTGAGCACCACCCCCCCCCCCCAAAAAAAAAAAAAAAAAAAAAAAATGAAATAAATAAATAAATAAAATAAAATAAAAATAAATAATTAAATTCTCCACTAAAAACCAAAACCAAAAATAAAAGTTGCATCTTCACGCCTTCTTCTTATTCATAAATAAAACACAATCAACCCTTTGAATACTTTCAAAACCGCCGCCAGAATTCACCAAAGTGATCAGATTTGCTTAGATATATATATATATATATATATATATATATATATATATATATATATATATATTAGTGAACAGAGTCAGATCCCCGGTTTTTTTGTTTTGTTTTGTTTTGTTTTTTCTTGAACTCTCTTAAAATATCTTTCATCAAACAATTTAATCTCAGACCCTTCCCCGGGTTCAAAGAACTACAAGTATTGCAAATCCATTATAGAATGCAAATCCACTATAGAATGCTTTTTTGCTTAGAAACTATGCAGTTGAAATTCAATCAAAAGGTACCTTGTCGGCTGTTGAGAAATGCTTGGAGTGTAACGGTATGGGTACCCATTATGCCATAGAATATATACTAAGGGTAGGGGAGAGCAAAATATTGATAATCAGGGAGAAGATAATAAAAAAAAGGAGGGGGGGGGGGGGGGGGGCCTAGAAAAACGACGGAGTAAAGTTAATGAGGTGCAGTAACCAAAAGAGATTTTTGCCTGTTAAAACTTTGCTTTCACATTGTTTATACTAAAATATTTATTTTAGATTTTGGTCTGTCACCTTAAAGCAATTAAAGGTAATTGGAATTAGAACACTGAATGAACAAAATTTAAAGCAATTACATGTAATTATGTCTTTAAGTTTAACGTATCTGTATGGTCAAATGGAAAAAAAAACAACTAAGAGCTGCCTTTATTTTTTTTTTTTTTTTGGCATCAAGGCTCTGTTCATAGAAATCAGTGTACTGTGCAGTGTGCAACACAATAAACCCACAAACAAGGGTACGTCGCACGTGTCCTTATCGTGTGGTGCAACCAGAACCTAATGTGGGCTTTTTTAAACCGACACCTGCCTTATGCAAGTTTATTAAAAGCAAAGTTAAAGACCGGGATAAACAAGGAAGACAATAACTGAAATCTACAACTAGATTAGACCGATAAACTCCGACGTGACATTGGAGCAGGACATTTAAGAGACACACAGCCCTTGAGATTGCTAAATCGTTAATATCTAAAAGGTGAAATAAGAAGTAATATATCTAAATATCTAGATAGATCTAGAGATGTTCGAGAAAATCTGCAGCTGATCTAGATTTAGCATTAAATTGCTTTCTACGGAGAATCGCTTGTTACAAAGCTTGGTGTGTTTACACAAACCAATTCGTTGCTCTGCTTGTCCCTGCCTCTTGCTTTCGGAGCGTCACTAGCAACCTACCATATATAGAAAAGATCTCAAACTAAGCAACTTTTGTAACCTTTGTGATCTGCACATTCAAAGAATAATTATGTTGCTGTTTTAAACCAGATTTTGAAAATTTAATGGTTGACAAATAAGTGGCATTAATAATGAGATTATTCATGAGTTCCACATACATCAATGTCTACAGGACAAAAACCACCACCCTGTTTCATCAAAAACTTTAGACTTGCAATCCTAAAGAGTATGTGCAAGGCTATTAAAATCTCAGATACATGTACAAATTGGACTGTAGATTTGTCTCTAGACTATCAATAATTTAGAATTTACTCGAATAGATAATAGTAATTTTTTGTAAGTGAAAAGTGCCAAACAAGGAAGATTAACAAGCAAAGCTAGACCAAAAAATTAGAGCAGTCTCAAACCTACTTCTAACTTGAGACAGAAAAAGAGAATGAAATACATAAAGAAACAGTAAAGGACAAAAACATGGTATGGGCGGGGGGATTTGTCCAAGCTATTCTGTGATCAATCCTGTTTGCTGAAAGAGCTATCAGTAAATAATCTTTAGCTCTTATCCCATGTGCCGTATGAACTATGGATTAAAAAGGATATCCTCATACTGCAAAAATAACGTTTCAGAAAAGAAAGGATTGTATATTTTTTTTTATTGAAAGAAAAGGCAGGCATTGTAATTAAATAAAGGCAACTGATACTAGGAAAACTATTTTGTTTAATAACAATGTATGATTGTATATTAGCTATTGGGATAATGAAACAATAATTCGAACGAACTGCTGTAGACCCCGTTTTAAATAGCAGCAAGAAAAAGTTTATGTGATGAGAAAAATCACAAAATGACAGCAGGCCTGTCTCCTAGAGATTTGCTTGTTTCTAAGAGTTGAAATACCAACAATAACCATTCATGGTGCATATCAATGATAATATCAATGATAGCATCTGTGAAACCGAAATTTTCAAAAAATTCAATGGAAAATCTGCTTTCATATGATTTAATTAATTATGGCATTTTAATTAAATAAACTTTTTGATGCAGGTCTCTTGTTTGGTTTTCAGCATTTTGGTTGGTCTTATGATGATAATTAGAATTGTAAATTAATTCAGATATCTGAAATTGAGTAAGAAAATAATAACACGAGTCATATTGAGACCAATTATTTTCCAACAATTGATAAAAATGCTCAAAATCAATCTGTACGAAATGAAGAAATGTTCAGCAATCTTCAATAGCTAACCTTCAACTGTAATTAGTGTATATATGCACCAAAATCAGTTCTACGATTTAGTTAAGAATGCACCCAGACATCTTATTTTCTTTTTCGCTTCTCCTTTCTCATTAAATTTTGTTGGAATATACTTTATTAGTATAAGCAAAAAATACCAGAGAAGTCTAGATCTCGATCACTGGATTACGCTTTACTTTTGCAGCTATCCAAGGACCCTCTGGCGTGCGATTACATGATAACATTTTTTGTGGCTTTCACAAAATCGCATTTTGTAAACAAACCGATAAAATTTTAAGATTTGCTGCTTTCCACAAATCGCTAGCACCACGAATTGCTGCTCATGATATCAGGGCATTTTGTAGAATGGTGTTACTAGCTGCAAATTGCTTTGTGTAAACAGACTTCAAGATAAAGATCTGTATGAGGGTTGATCAGTAAGTAATTTCCCTAACTGTGAAGGAATATTCTGTTTATAGTGAAATTTTCATAGACTATGCATCATGTATCAACATACTTTGTTGAGATGTGCAAAATATTGGGAATTTTAATTTTATATTTTTCCCAATATTTTGCACAATTATTAAATTTTTTGCTTTCAAACGCCAAAGTGCATATTCTATGAACAGAAGCTATTGTTTCTGTCATTGAACTAACATAATGGTCTGAGACAACTTTGAATCAATCTGTGTTATAATAATATATCTACCTCAAAGTTAAAACACACACACAAAAGAAAGAAATAGGTCAAAAAAATGACTGAAGCCTATGAGAACAGAAGTTCTTTGTGTTTTGTAGTGAAATTTTCAGTAAGGAAATCGAAATATGGCCATCTTGAGGTAACAGAATGAAAGCCACCAGTGCTGGCTTAAATATTCCATAACTGGGGATACATTAAACTCATTTTCTCCATAAAAAGAATCACAATCAAAGGCAGATTTCAAAGAAATCTCTGATTCCTTTTCATCAACTTGGACAATTTTACATGGAATTTTGAATATGTCAATGGCCTTGGCAAGGCGTGTTCCTTGTCTTTTGACTGCAGAAATTAAAGCTGAAAGAATGGGTTATTGTAGAGATTTGCTGAATTTTGTAAAACTAAAAGACATTAATGATTTACTTGATGGCTTGGTAACAGTTGATAAGACCTTTCTTTACCAACATGACCTTGAAATGAAATTTCAATCCCTTCAATGGAAAAAAAACGTGCGCAACCGATCCCCAAGAAGACGAAAAATAATATGTTTATGTTGAAATAAACTTTGCCACTAGAACTTAGTAGGAGGTTAGTGGTTTAAAATTTGAAAAGCTATGGAAGAACTGTTTGATGTTAATTTTTTAACAATTCATCTACTAAATTGAAAATATATTTCTCTCTCCTATCCTTCTTACTGGCTGATATGTCATTAAATTGACTTTGCTTTGCAGCCTATTTTTTAAAATAAATTTCATGTTTATGACTTAATAAACCAAATGGCAAACTACAACATGATAAATTGCTCAAAGACTCAAAAGTGTCCTGTCTCTCGGCTGATTTCTAATTAGAATATTGATTGCTACTTTTTTTTATTTCATTTACTATTTTTTCTTCCTTTCTGGCAATGATTCCTCAGGATGTTTAACTCTCCACCCCCCTACTCTGGACCACAGGGTGCAGCTGATGGATCTTATCACCCTCCTCCCCCTCCAAACTATGAATCAATGGAAGGTATAATACATACTTATATATATATATATATATATATATATATATATATATATATATATATATATATATATATATATATATATATATATATATATATATATATATTTACATTTGCATACATATTCTCATGACATGTAGATGAGTTGCTGCTTTCTCCTGTTTGCTTTTAAGACTTTTTAGATTTTTTTGGAGATATTCTTTCAGCTTTATTTTTAGAACTGAATGTAAGCAGCCTAAAATTGTATACCAAAGTGATTGGGTCAACAAAAATTATGTATTTATGACATATTTTAAGTCAGCATCTAGAATGCATGGGCACTCTCATTTCACATTTGCTTAAATCAATTTTGAATGATATGAGAAAAACAGAAAATCTTTTCCTTGGTAAAAAAAATTCCCATTCGTAATAATTCTTTCTTTTTTTGGATATCTTATTTGCATAAAGGTGTAAAATTAGTATTTTAGCAAAAAGGGCGCTTGAAGTTTTTGGTGAATAAAAATTCTTGATACTATCAAAGAATGTCTTGGGCTATAGAGGAAAGAGTGTGATGAATGTCGTTCCAACATGGCAGTTGGTCAGCTTTACACCACAAACATCATTTCTTATACAAAGAATAATTATGATCAATATAAGTCCCAATAAGATGGCTGTTAAGCTTTCCATCACAAACATTTCTGATACTTAAAATAATATTGATCAATGTTGTTTCCAATGTGATAGTTGTTTAACTTTATCCCAGCGACATCATAGTTAGAGTGCCTTGTAAAATACAGTGGCCACTTACCATCTTGGAAGCTACTTGATATAATAATGAATCCACTATAACTGCTTAACATAAATTTCATCTGTTTATTTTAAACCTCTAAGGACAGGTTTGTGTTGTAAAATCTGATGCTGAGATTCTGCTTTTAAAAGAATGGTCAAAAAAAAAGGAAAAGATTTTCAATCTCTAACTGTATTCACTTATTAGAAAAATAGTTGAAGTGTAAACAAAATGTTGATAAACACCCAGAGATCCAGGCCCCCATCCCTTTCCCTCATGTTCCATGCCAGAGGTCCACAACTTAATATGTAGACAGTTTTAAGCTGAGTATGAAGATAAATAGAGTGTATATGCAGTTACTGGAATTAACATGGGAGTGACAACCTTCGTGTCTCTATAAAACTAGTTAGTTATTGTTGTAAAATTTCAAATAATTAAACTGTTATCATCGTTATGGAGGAATGAATAGGCAGCAGTGAATTTCTTTATGGATTTTTTTGGCTTTATAATGTGCATTTAGAGAAATTTTAAACAGATAAGGAAAAAAAAAGATTAGCATTTAATTTATTTCTCTCTTGATTTAGGTTTATCAGTTACCAAGTTTTTCTTGAATGGTTTACACTTGCTGAGTAAGAGTGAAAATGTGTTTTCTTAGCCATGTTAAGTAAACTCCTATTTGTAAGTTTGCACTAGAACCATATCTGTCTAAGAAGCGGTTTCCCTTGTCTAAAGAAGTAGGTTCTTAGGTCAAGATCACTGTGCCTTGATAAAGTGCTTTTTAATTAAATGAAGCTGCTTGTTCTGATTGAGCAGCTCTTTGTGATGGCTTGTCATTTTTGTCCTTTTAGTGTTAAAACTGAAAAATATTAATTTTTTTTTTAAATATGAACTTGCCAAAATGCTTATAGTTATATTATTTTGAATTTTTGCCTCTCCTCAGAACAGATGATCTCAGTTAGTTTTTATGTAGCTAAAATATTCTTCTATAGCCTTTCTTAATACCTTTAGAAGTTTAGTAGTGACTGAGAGAAAAATAACCAAAAAGACTTGAGACTGGACTGTGTTTGTGAACCGGAAACAGTCTACATCATGAACTGCATTGTGTAGTTGACTAAAGAAGATCTTGGTTTATGCTTTCTTAATTACTGTATGAGGAAAGAAGCTTTATAACCTTATAAGATGGTTGTACATTTCAATCTTTATCTCATTCAAAGTGACTCTTTACCTGATTCTGTTTTGTCCTTTTTCTTTTTTTTTTTTTTGCTTATAACAACTTTTTCTGCAAAGGATTCACATGAAACATTTCTTCACTTGTTATTTCAGGTTATAACCACCCTGGGGCATCAGGCAGAGGTTATGCTCCTCCAGATATCATCAACAACCTACTAACATAGGGGGCCATGGACCACACAATACTACTGTTGTTATGACTCAGCCAACTGTTGCTTTTGTTCAGCAGCAGTTTGGTGATATTCCAGTCCGTTGCAGGTGCCCAAACTGCCATGCTGACATTTTAACAAAGATTTATTTTGAGTCAGGCAGTTTTACTTGGGTGCTTTGCATCATACTTTTCATTTTATTGGGGTGAGCCATCTTACCATACATTTCGGTGTCTTCATTAAACTACAAACACAGTGGATCCGTCTACCTCACGGGAACTTCACGACACGTCAATTGACCTCTGTGAGGTCATGTTGATGGAAGGTACCGGAGGGTCTTTTTCATTGCCTACATAAAATCCGTTGGAGCCACAGTGGTTATCTTACTGCACTTTCGTGTCTCCCGACTACCTCACATTAGAAAAAGTTCTTGCGAGCATTTTATGGTTGCGGTAAAAAGCTCCCCTTTTTTCACCCCGCAAATCAGTGTCCTCTGCTAAACAAGCTTTTATTTTTGCTACTTTACCATGGATCTTTGTGAAAGAATCATTGAAGAGGTACAAAAGCGCCCAGCTTTATTTGACAAAACAGACAATAATTATTGCAACAGAGTTTATTTGAAAAAGCAATGGAGTGAGATTGGAGGAAAAGGTAATTTGGGTGGGAAAATTTGTTTCTCGTTTTCCTATACTGGGTTCAACTTTGTTTAGTAGCAGAAAAAAATGTAGATATTTTTATTCTTATATAGGTTAAACATTTTCCGCATCTTTAAAAACTTCATCGATGAGGTGATGAAATTCTCCAAATGTATCCCGTCGTTGAATTATTTGGTGAACCTAATATTGCCTTTTGTAGAGGCGTCTTCTTTTTGCCAGTAAAGTAATACATGTATCAGTTTCACACTTCCTTATTGACGACGGCCATAGCTTCGACTGGTATAAAGTGCTATTATCGAGGTGAACCTTAGTTCAGCAGATGGTGTTAACGCTAACCACTGTGTTTGGTACCTCACCTCACATTAACAAGACAACACGTTAGTTTGACGGACCCACTATGTTTGTAGTCTTAGTCTGAAATTATTTATATAAAAAATGTGATTAGGCCTTTATCATTCATTATTGGAGTATCAACCTTGAGAATGGAACATCAACACTCTTACTCTAAATAATTAATAAGTTGATGTCCTCTATGACTTTCTCAGAGTGGCTTTAAATTTAATTAGAAAGATAGAAAAGAAATAAGCCAATATTTTTGTCCTAGTCTGCGCTATATAGAATTAAGGCCATCTCCTTAAGGTCAATTGGGCAGATAATGGAGGACATTAATATAATGACGTTAAATTGTTCTTTTTTTTTTTTTTTTAAACAAAAAATTAGTCATTTGTGTATGTTAAGGAAAAAGCAATCAATGGGAAAGTCTCTGGCTGTTAAATTTGTTCACAAACTGGATTAAGGCCAGATTGGGAGATGCTTAAATATGTTATATATATATATAAAGAAAGAGAGACATACACACATACACAAATGCATATCAAAGAGACAAGTACATATCTCACATTGTATAGTCAAACCTGATTGACTCTTGTAAAAGCTCTCTAGATCACGATAATTTAACAAAAAGCAGGCTTTCTTTGTTCAGTCAGTACATTGAGAACACATTGATCTTCAAAGTCTGAAGCTACAGGCGCACAAAAGGTAAAACTGCATTCATGAATTTCTATGTTTGACATTTCTAGTGAAATACATTTAGGTTTATTATGTTTCAAATTTTTCCTTGTCATGAGCTATGCATATGAATTTTATCTTCTAATTTTGAAGGCACATTTTTTTTTATAAGTCAGCGTCTTGGACAGTCTTGTCCTGCTAGAAAACCCTGTTTATATTGTCTAGTTTTTATTGGTAGAACCATACCATCATGTAAATTTTATAACGCAACTTATTCTGTGCAAGAGAAGGTTCACAATCTGCTTTTTGTTCTTGAACATTTAATGCTGAAGAAAATTCTCTTTCAATGATGTGTACCAACATGATTCTTATAATTTTTCGAACTTTTTGCTATTTCGTTTTTGTTTAATCTTTAAGATTCTCACTTATTCTTAATATTCTCATTATTATTCTTTTCTATTTTTTCTTAAGGTTCGTCCTTCCGTGTTTGTGCTTCATACCATTCTGCATGGATGGAGCCAAGGATGTTATCCACATATGTCCCAATTGTCATCAGCAAATTGCGCGATACAATCGTATGTAAAGCTCACACAAAGCCAGTGGAAGCTGCAAAAGTTTGAAGGTTTCAAATGAAGAATCAGACATTGTAAACGGTTTAATTAAAAAGTAATATGCATAGAGATAAATGAAGAAAAGAATATTTCAAATAAGAATAGGTCCCATTTTGCAAAAGTTGGCAAAAAATGAAACAAATAAATAGTAATATTCAATGTAAATGTGACAATGATACATAGTTTATTTATAGAGGCATGTTATTACAATGATATTTTGAGCTGAAAACTTAAAAGGCCTGATTGATACTAAAGTCCAAAATTCATTTTTGCAAAATTATTTTTAGTCAGTGTTGAAATGATTACATTGATCAAGTAGGGTTTTTATTTAGGTGAAGAGAAAGAGATGCATATTATAGTAAATACATTTTAAAGAGATTGAAAAACAAAACATTCCATTTATGCATTGGCCTACCGGTTGATTTTTATTTCTTTTCATTTTTTTAAGGAGAAAATTTAAAGCAAACTAAGAGATGCTACTATCCACATTGGATTGTATACTATTGACAGTAATCTGCTCCAAAAATTGGAGATCAATCTTGCCGTTACATGATTCATGTCAGAGTCCTGTTGGTGACTGTAAAGAAAATTTCACTCAAAAAACATTCCAAATCATCTCTAATTTTTTTTTCTTTCCTTTTGGGATCTTATAGGGCTTGATCAATGAAATTTTACCGATTTGTTTTTAAAAATCATGAATAGCAAGTATAGCTAGTTCCACTGAAATAACTCAACTTTTTATTGGTAAAATTTATATTTCTAGCAGACTTTTAGCAGAAAAAAGTGTATAAATTATTTTCTTAATGCTCTCAATCAAAATCAATCCAAAGCATGATCTTGCTACCTTGTAGTAATCAGGCAAGAAACATCAAATAGAGAAAAATACATACTGTCGTAACTAGTTGAATATAATGTATTAATTAGATGGTGATAGGGGATGAAAGATTAAGAGCTTAAAACATTCACTATTAATCCCTTATAAACTGCTTGCGAATATTTATGTTATATTTTTTTTTACTTTTATTGAGATTTAACTTTCTTTTGTTCTTTTGTATTAAATTTTGATGTTCTGTCGCAAAAAATTCCAAGTCTTTATTTTTCAGAATTTCAGATTTACATTACCTCCAGAAAGTTTGAGTAAAATATTGATGTGATTTTTAAATTGGCATTCTTTTATACGCACATCTTTCTTATATCTTTTCTTGTCTCTTTCATACTTTCTATGTAAAAGTTTTAAGGTTTGTTGTTAATCTTTGAACTTGAATTTCTCTTTACATTTAATTCAGTCTTGGTCCAGGCATGTTATTTTTTCACTGCCTTAGTTAAGAAAAATGATCATGAAGCTTGTCATTTATGACATATTTGATTCATCTTGGAATATTCTTGCAAGTAAAATGATATATCATAATTATTTATCTTCTTACAATTTACATATTTATCATTGGTTCGACATGATTACATGTTTGGTTTTATCTTTTTTCAGTACCGGTAATAAAAAAAACTTCTGTCATGCTACAGTTTTGAAATAACTCTCGTGAAATTTATTATATGGAAATACAACTGGGCTGTCTTCTTATTTAATTTGAGCACTTAGAATCATTTAAATGGTAGCAGAACCTAAAAATTGATTTGAAAATTTTTGAAGACTATATTTTCTCTTTTTCACTTTCATAGAAGTTAATTTTTTTCCTTCAATTATTTACATAAATTCATCTTTGAAAAGTATCACAAATTGATTTTTAAGTAATTTTTGTGTGCTTTGTTTTGTCAAGTCTGAAGCGATAAATAAAATAAAGGTGATTGCCCTTAATACACGATGTTTATTTTTTAGTAAAAAAAATATACATCCAAGATCTTAACAAGTTACATTTAAAGAAATGAACTCATTAAGCTAGCCATATGGATTATATATTGTATATTACTGGGCATGTTTCTGTCTTTTTTTTCTCGAATTTATAAATATGAGCCACTATTTTCATTTTTATTTTTATTGATATGAATTACTGCCTGTACACGCTTGCCTAAAACAAATTTGTAGACATGTAATCATACTTTGCAGTAAAGTAACAGTGTTGATTTTCCTCTAGCGGTTTCATTCAAGATTTTCATCTAAGGCACCAAAAAGAATGTTTGAATATGAGTGTAGTTGTTTTTCTTTTCTAGATTACAAGTGGATGATACATCATAAGGCTCACAGATAAAAAATGGAATCCTTCTATAATGATGCTCTGAAGTTATACAGGTATAATTGTTAGATTTTAACATCTATGCATTATATCTAATTACACATGAAGGGGAAGAAAGATTGTTTTTGGCAAGGCTGCATTTGCACAAACTTTTCATATTGTTTCTTAATATTACTTGTGCACATATTTCAATTAGATTCAGTACTTAAACAAAAAGACTTGTTAGGCGCTGATTATCTTATTTAAATCAGCAAAGACAACTTTTTGTTTTATGCTATCTCCTCCAAAACCATTCGATGCACAGGAATGATTGATAACTTTACCTTAAGTAGGTAAAGATGGTGAGCTTTTCTCTGAGCAATGACAGTTCTTTTATCTTTGAAAAAAAAAAGAATGTTTCCGATTAATCTTCACCGAATTAATCAGCCCTTCAAAATCCAAAACGTTGGGTACCCAAGAGCTTTTATTGAAACAAACAAGCCCAAACTTAAGATTTCTCAGTCGTCAATGTAAGTTCAATACATTTTCATGCTTTTAGTCACATTGAATGAAATGAACATTCAATATATGTAATGTTATTCTGAAAGATTTGTAATTAATGAACTCCATTTGAAAATGACAAATTGTTTCTGATTTATGAGCATATGACCCGTGATTTTGTAAAACTCAAATAAGATTAACCTTAACTTTGTGTACCCAGAAGCTTTTTAATAAATAAATTGAAAATCAAAAGTTCTCACTCATCAGTTTTCAATTTGTTGTCTTGCGAATTTTTTAGCTGATGGCTGAATTTTGGAGGAACTCAACACTCAAAAATGTAATCCCAAAGACTTGCAATAATACAATGTTTTATATTCCACCTAAAGATCATTTTTTTTTCTAACTTATTGGTAAGTTCCATTACTAATCTCTATTTAAAGTCATTGGGATACTCAGAGGCTTTTAAATAAAAAAAATTAACTTAATAATCTCAACTTTGATTAGAAGGAAATCTCTTAGCACAGTAATTTCATTGTTTAAAATCTTTCATATAAATATGCAGCCCTATGAAACGTCTGAAGAGACTTTATTACGTGTATTTACAACAGAATTGATTGACTACCAGTGATGGTCTTCAGTGGAGAGATAAACTTAGGAAAGTTTTTTTTTCCCACTCGATACCACTTTGTTTACCACAATCAGGTTGAGCACTAAATTGCATCTGCAGTGGATCACATCAGTACCACGTAATGGTTTTGGCAGAGAGATAAACCAAATGAGATATATGTGTAGAAAGGCACACAGATTTGGTTTACATTTTTTTCATGCTATTTTTACCCCATTTATATCAGAAAGAAGAATGACACACATACACACACATGATAAGTATATGAGATTTTAGGTGTCCAAAGGTTCTACATACATTAAAGTTGTTTAATGTATGGCTGTGCAGGATTTAAATTTAATAGAGAACCATGCTTGTACGAAATGCATTGTAGTCATAATTATGAATTGGGAGAAAAATAAAACGTGTAAGAGCTCAACTGTTTACTATAATAATTGTCATAGTCGGCACATGTAATAAATAACCTATACATAACGATCTTATAGATTGTATTTTAATCACATAATCTGCTGAACTAGATACTTATTTGAATCCTAATCAGAAGTCATATTACGACTGAACACTGTTTCGTTGTTTGTTTGTTGTGAAGATAGCAGCCAATCATATACGAGCTAGGCGGAGTGAGAAGGTACTCAATAGTCTTCATGAAAAGTTGAGATGGAAAATTTAGTCAGTGGACCTATAACTCTCGAAGAAGACAGGCTGATTTAGAAAGAAGGGAGACATCACAGAAATAGCTCTTCGGCAGCTTTGAGCTCTAAACTGTGTAGAATATTTTACTCCTATGAGAGACAGCATAAATCTTATATTAAATTAACTTCCACTCGAGAGAGCTAAGAAATCATTGACGATAGATTTTCAACAGCTATGTAAAGTGTATCCCAATTCCGTTTAAAGAAAGTGGAAAGTAGTAATTATTATATTCTAAGCCATTACTGAAAAACCGATTTCTTTTGAACTATAATACCTCAATAGTAATACAAATCACGAGTCCTGGAGACACGAACTGTTTACCATTTTTACTGTGTGCGAAATTATTATCTGCAAAATTTGAGAACACGATTGACTGAACTGTATCAATATCCTATGGTGATGTGACCTACATTAGTTGGAATAATTTTTCTTTGTGTAATAAAGGAAGCACTGATTTTACGGTGGACTTATATCTCTTTATTTTCACATACGGTACTATCGTGACTTGTGACTTTTTTGTACTAACCACGACCACTATTGTGACATGGAGGGGACACCAAAAGATAAATCCGGAGACCGTCCCATCGACAGCAGTTACAAGACTCCGTGAAGACCCACATCACACAACCTTATCCTGACCCTACCCCGTCAGACCACTCGACAGCAGCCGCAGCACCCCGAGACGACATCCCAACATCGAAAACGACTCTAGCTCTAACCTTGACCCTGATCGTATCCTGTCCTGACACCCCTCGAAGACGACTCCAGCTCCTTGACCCTGACCGTATCCTGTCCTGACACCCCTCGAAGACGACTCCAGCTCCTTGACCCTGACCGTATCCTGTCCTGACACCCCTCGAAGACGACTCCAGCCCCCGACAGCGACAACGATCCAACTCCAGTGGCAGAGAGGGAAATTCTACAAGCGTTCGTGCAGTTTGCAGTCCCGGGATTTTTTTTTTGAACAGTTTACGACGCACAGCAAGAACAAGCCGATATTAATTTTATTACTACTAAGTAGAATTTTAATAAGTGCTTAATATAATTTTAATAAGTCGCCTTAATACAATTATTGGTAGGCGTACATTATAATTCATGAGATTATTGGACCAGCGTTCGGTAAAAGCAATAATATTGTCCAACATTAGTTTTATCGGTTAATGCCTATATAATTTTATAAGTGAATATAACTCGTAACAATCATTATAAACGGCGAGTCTATATACAGCTCTAAGCAGAAGAGCAGAGATAAAATTAATAATATGTACCTTTACAGGTGTGCTAAATTAAATACATTCCAGTTATTTTGTCCCTTCATGGACTGAATTTCATACGCCTAGCGTATATTTATATCTTTAAACTTATATGTATGTTATACGAGCGGTGGCGTGTTAGGACTAGTTTTGCTTATTGCTTTTAAGGCTTCCCTGCCCCTTGTAATTTTCCCAAACGGTGCACACAGTAGTTTTATTTTTTTTATTTTTTATTTAGGCCTAATTTTTTAAATTATACTTGTAAAATTTTGTAAAGTAATATTTATACTTATTCATTTGTATTTGTATTTATATTTTTCTTAACTTTTTATGTAACTATTTGAACATAATTTTATGGTGATTTTGCATTGCTAGAGCGATTTTCTTTTCAGCGTTTTGCTTCATAGCATTAAAGACAGTAGCAGTTTAGTTTGATGGTGCATATATTTTTTTTGGTTTGCCTTGCATGTTTTATTTGAACGGTAACATTAGAGATCAGAATCAGTATGGCAGAACTTACGAAAAGACTCATAAAACGGGCCGAGAACTAGGTTACAGTGGAGCAGACTTGCAGATGTTCATAAAAGAAGAAAAGGCAGAGATAAAGGAAAGAGAAAAGGAACAAAGAGAAAGAGAAAGGGAAGAGAAAGAACAAGAACGAGAAGAAAGACTCAGAAGAGAAGCAGAGGAACAAGAGAGACATGCTCAGCTTCAGTTGGCAAAGATCAATGCAGATATAGAGATCGCGCGCGCGACCAAACCCAAATTAAGATTCATCACACGAATTCTTATCAAAAGTACTTAAAATGGCGCCATTCTCTCTGAGTCGAAAGGTGACACCATGGACGCATTCATATTTCGTTTTGAAATGCTGGTAAAATCCTATGATTGGTCTGATGACACAAAATTTTTGGCTTTGTCAAATCTTTTCACTGGAGAATCACTTCGAGTTTTGCAGACTCTTTCACTGGAACAACAAAACTACGACTGTTTGAAGCAGGCTTTACTCTAGAAATTTTTGTGCACAGCATCTGACTACAATGCCAAATTCAGGAATGCTACACCTTTACCATCTGAAGACGCCGATGTATATATCTTACGTTTAGAAATGGTTTTCGACAGATGGGTCGAGTTATCAGAAATTGAAAAAGGAAATTATGAACAGCTAAGAGATTTAATACTGCGAGACCAGATCTACACATCCATGCATAGCGATATTGTGATGTTTCTCAAAGAAAGGTCTCCCAAATCGGTTAAAGAAATTCGCTCTCTCGCTGATAAATACAGAATCGCACACCCTTCTAAACCTCTGGCTAAAGAACGTTCAATTTTGGCCAATGTCGGCGTCAACAAGATACTAACAGGAAAAGACAAACAAATTGAACATAAGGAACAAGACAGAAGGCACAGTAGGAGAGACAGATGGGTTGATCAACGCCTAGACAGTCCTCGCAGTCAATCATGCGGACCACCCAGAATTCGTGAGACATCCTGGAATGCACCACGACATATGCAAGAGTGGCACCAACCCACATACCAAAGAGGTTCACCGAGGCAATCGCGGGATAGCCCCACGTAGATACAATTCACGGCACGGATTCACTAGAGGCAGTAAACCCTACAGAGCTTACAACAGTGACTTCAGATCTACAAACCGGGAATATGCTTCAGCTTCATCCATAATGATGTCCCATTCTGGCGTTACGAAGTCTGCACGCCTTCACATACATCCTGGCCGCGTAAACAGCGTGCCATGCTCGGTACTACGAGATACCTGATGCTCGACTGTGGGCATAAAATCCAGTTTTATCAACCCAGAAGACTTTACGGGCGAAACAGCAACATGTGTAATGTTCGGCGGTACGGAATGCACACTTCCAACAGCCCATGCCCATATTGAAACGCCATTTTTCAAAGGCAATGTTGTGGCACTTGTCTTATCATCACCAGTCGCAGACATAATATTAGGAAACATCGTCGGTGTTAACGACTCTACTTGGAGAGAAAATAATGGCGGTCGATATGAACGAGAGCCAGATGACACTCGAGAACGCAATGTTGCAAACGTCATGACGCGAACACAAAAGACTGCTGAGGAAAGAGTTAACAACCAAGTCACCCCTGTAAATAAATCGAAACAGAATAGCGACTCTGTAATCAATTTTGATGCTATAGGTAAATTGGACAAACATACGTTTCGCATCGAACAGGAAAGTGATCGATCACTCGACCCACTCAGATCTAATGAATCTTATTACATCAAAAAGGGCCCCTTTACAGGCACGCCAAGAAAAATAACAGTATCGATCAGCTAGTAGTGCCGTGTTCTCTGCGGGAATAAGTACTGAAAGGTTGCCATGCCATCCCAATCGCAGGATACATGGGAATCGGCGCAACAAAGAAACGAATCTGTGGTAGATGCACTTGGCCGGGTATTATGCAAGATACCATACGCTTCGTCAAATCATGTATCACTTGCCAGATGCATTGTAATAAACTTCCTAGGTTGCCAGTACAGCAAGCAGATATTGTGGACAGACCATTTGATAAAAGTTGCTATAGACATTGTAGGCCCACTCACTGTCACAGACAACAAGTGCCGATATATATTGACATTGGTAGATACTTCAACCAGATGGCCAGAAGCAGTGCCACTGAGAGACATACGCACTACAGACGTCGCATCTGCCCTTTTCAATATCTTTTCCAGATTAAGATTACCTAAAAAAATTCTTTCTGACAACGGTGAACAACTTGTTTCAAAAGCTATGTCGGAAGTAATGGAAATGATGGGAATAGAAAGAAGATTGTCCACACCGTACTACGCACAGTCAAACGGAATGGTGGAAAGATTCAACGGCACGCTTAAGAACATGTTACACAAACTGACCGCGGACAAACCACACACTTGGGACAAGCTCATACCCGCAGTGTTATTCGCATTTCGGAAAATTCCCAATACGACAACAGGCTACCCACCCTTTACCCTCATGTATGGCAGACAAGTAAGAGGACCAGCAGACATTATTGCCGATATTTGCTCAGGCACAGACAACATCGTTGAAGAATATACTTTCGTCCATGATTATGCAAACAGATTATACCAGGACATCACCAAAGCTTGTGAGATCGCGGCAGAAAACACAAAATCTAAATTAGCTGAGTATAGAGAAACGAGAAGCTCATATACCAGATACAGAGAGTTCTCGAAAGGAGACAAAGTCTTGATTCTCTTACCGCAAGACGGCAACAACTTGTTTATGAGATACCAAGGACCTTGCAGTATAAGGAAAGTTGCCAATGACAACAACTATGTGTGTCAAGTCGGAAAAAATTTTAAAACTTATGCCAACTTGCTCAAGAAATTTGAGGAACGACAACCTAACCCGCCTCATGACATCATCTTGCCCCATGCAGCAGTGTCATTCATCAAAGATGATGATGTAGACTTAGAAGCAAATATTGAATGTCTTCGTATAACCCAGAAAGAATTCCCGTCAGATGTGATGCTGGACGAAAAGTTAAGCCCCAACCAGCAGAACGAAATAAGACTTTTGCTGCAAGGATTTCCTGACACGTTGAGTGATTTGCCGGGCAGGACAAGGATAGAGCACACACCCTTCAGAATAAAACAATACCCACTACCCGGACATGCTATTGATTCTATTGACGCTGAAATTAATAATATGCTTTCGTCAGGCATCATAAGACGATCATCGTCACCTTATGCTTCTCCGATCACTGTAGTTATGAAAAAGGATAAAACCATAAGATTATGCATAGACTTTAGGAGACTAAACCGCATCACCGTTTTTGACGCAGAACCAATTCCCACTTTGGATGAGTTAGTTTCAAAATTAAATGGAGCCCGATATTTCACCAAATGCGACCTTACGAAAGGATACTGGCAAATACCACTTGCTGAAGAGTTAAAGGCGTACACGGCATTTCAAACATCAAAAGGACTTATGGAATTCAACTTCATGCCATTTGGCCTATCCACAGCCGCCTGCACATTTCAAAAAGCCAAGATAGTCACGCTTGGGGAACTGGACTGCGTAGTCTCATATGTCGATGATGTTCTCATCTTCAGCAACACATGGAAAGAACATATGCAACATATCAAAAAGGTATTGGAAACATTGCGAGCCTCAGGATTTACAATAATACCATCAAAAACATGTGTGGCATGCACAAGCATTGACTTTCTCGGGTACATCATCAGTGCAAGTCATGTAAAACCCGACCCTGCTAAAACCAAAAAGATAAGGAACCTCAAGGTACCATCAACGAAAAAGGAGGTTCGCTCGATTCTGGGACCGATGAATTATTACTGACGATTTGTCAAAAACTTTAGTTCCCTCGCTCAACCGTTGATAGAGTTGGCCAAGAAAACTAGTCCAAACAAAATACGATGGACTCACGAATGCCAGATAGGATTAGACTAAGTTAAAGAAGCCCTTACATCAGAACCAATGCTCCGTGTGCCCGATTTGTCTAAACCTTTTGTAGTTCAGTCCGACGCCTCAAAAAAAGCGGGATCATTACTCCCTTGCTTCTACGTGTCAAGACGTCTGCTAGACAGAGAGATACATTATGCAACCATAGAGAAAGAAACTGGGTATAGTTTTTGCACTCCACAAATTTTCAAAATACCTCTTCATGCGACCCTTTTATATTCAGACCGATCACAAACCATCATCGTTCCTAAATAAAAATAAAAGCAGGAGCGCTAGACTTACTAGATGGGCACTGTCCGTTCAACAATTTTCATTTACAGTACAACACATAAGTGGCGTGAACAACGTCGTGAGCGATGCACTAAGTCGTATTTACTGATGTAACGGCAACAACAATACATGTACTATTTACCTAGAATATCTGACAATTAATAATTAAATTGTAAGCATTTTACGGAATATACATAATTAAAATAGAACGGCATAAAACCGGAGCACTCATGTTCTTCAGTACTATTCAGGTACGAAAGATTGCAAAGTGATGATGAATGTTTGTCAGCATTACCTGTGACGAAATATATATACATTTTTTAATTTAAAAAAATGTATAAGACTGTGTTTTAGAATAAAAGATAATGTTCATATTATAATTCGTATCATTTGTATTCCACATAAGTTTGAAGACAGAGAAAAATGATTATGCTATTTAAACATGACCTATAATTACGATTTCTATTAGTATCTTCTTGAAGCTATAAGATCTGAATTATATTTTATTCATATTGTAGTACAATGCATGTCTATCATTAACAAATGAATTCCCACTCTCGTGACAATTTGTTTAATTGGGGATGGTCGATGTCATGGTCGGCACATGTAATCAATCACCTATACATAACGATCTTATAGATTATATTTTAATCACATAATCTGTTGAACTAGATGCTTATTTGAATCCTCATTCGAAGTCATATTACGACTGAACACTGTTTCGTTGTTTGTTTGTTGTGAAGATAGCTGCCAATCATATACGAGCTAGACGTAGTGAGAAGGTACTCAATAGTCTTCATGAAAAGTTGAGACGGAAAACTTAGTCAGTGGACCTATAACTCTCGAAGAAGACAGGCTGATTTAGAAAGAAGGGAGACATCACAGAAATAGCTCTTCGGCAGCTTTGAGCTCTAAACTGTGTAGAATAATTTACTCCTATGAGAGACAGCATAAATCTTATATTAAATTAACTTCCACTCGAGAGAGCTAAGAAATCATTGACGATAGATTTTCAACAGCTATGTAAAGAGTATCAAAATTCCGTTTAAAGAAAGTGGAAAGTAGTAAATATTATATTCTAAGTCATTACTGAAAAACCGATTTCTTCTGAACTATAATACCTCTATAGTAATACAAATCACGAGTCCTGGAGACACGAACTGTTTACCATTTTTACTGTGTGCGAAATTATTAACTGTAAAATCTGAGAACGCAATGGACTGAACTGTATCAATATCCTATGGTGATGTGACCTACATTAGTTGGAATAATTTTTCTTTGTGTAATAAAGGAAGCACTGATTTTACGGTGGACTTACGTCTCTTTATTTTTACATACTGTACTATCGTGACTTGTGACTTTTTTGTACTAACTACCTCACTATCGTGACAATAATAATAATAATAATAATAATAATAATAATAATAATAATAATAATAATAATAATAATAATAATAATAATAATAACGGATTAATTATATCTCCATCACAATGTTAAACATTTAGTTATTGTAATTTTTCTTTTTTATATAAGAAACTTGATCGACAGATTTTCTTTTTTATTAAAAAATTTCATCACTATTAGCCTGCATGTTTTAGATGATGTAGGAGCCAACATGACTGCTTCTTTCCTCTATCTTTGCATTTTTTTGTTTTGCTTTATCTGTCTCTCTGTTGTAGTGCTGGGATCTACCCGATTTTTCACTACCCGTCGAGTATCGGGACTCGAGGTGATGGGTACCGCGGGCACGGCACATCCCGATCCGTGGCAGGCACGGTACGCCCCTGATCCAAGAGCCTAAAATTAAATCTAGGGACTCGGCACTGAATGCAGGTGAAGACTCAAGGCATCGAATCGCAGCTGAAACGGCACACCCCTTACACTTTTCGGCACATTTGTAAACGCACACACACACAGATATACCCACATGCGCGTGTCCATAGTCTACAGTATTACACACATCTTTTGGCTTAGTGTCGGTCATATCTAAAAATATAGATTAGACCTCGGCTGCATTGTGTAAAAAATAATTCCTTAGAGGGAAAAAACTGGCCAGTGGCTCAATGAGCGGGGTTGGGCGCGTCAACACGGAGCGCCAGCGCGAGGCGCCAAGTCGTCAGTCAAGATTATTTTTTGTCCGTTGTTCTATTTTGTCATTTTCTTTTTTTTTCGTTTCTTTTTGCTTCTCATTGACTTTTTATTATCTCAGTTTGTCTGGGCATAATTAAAGTTTTATCTGTATATAGGCATGCATTATCATTCAATTAATATTAAAAGGACAGAAGACTAAGATGATAAGCATGATTTATGACAAGCTTCTGTTCTTTAATATACACTTATTTATAGTTTGACTTTCACATTAAACGCAACATGACATAAAAACTAGGATTATACCCCCCCCCCAAAAAAAAAAAAAAAACAACTAAATATGAATCTGTTATTTTTTTTTTTTCTTAAATGACAATAATAAAAAAATTATAAGCTGAGCGTGCTGTTGCAAATGAAATTTATTAGGCCTAAGTATAATAATTCAAACAACTAATACAGACCAGCAGCAATCAGATTTAGCTCATTTAACAAAAATGCAACAAAAGGAAAATGATTGTTTTGTAAGCAGAACTAAATTTCATTGAAAAGTGTGAACTCGTTATTTTAAAGCGCAATAAGTCATAAGAAAAGCAGTGTAATAGCATGAAGACAAAGCAAAAAAGGAGAGGATGATTCTAATCAGAGCAGAGAAGAATGAAGAGACCGGTGTTGTGTATACTGTATAGTGTGCATTGATTAACATTATAGGCCTAATAGTAATACAAATCTCTCAAAGATTGCCGTCTTTTACAGAGTAGCTGTTTTTGGTTTTTTTTTTCGGTTATTTTTTATCTTTTTTGTTGTCATTCCCCCTCCCCTAAATTTCCCTTGCGCAGTGCTGACACCCTCCCACACACACACACACACAAATACGCACAGTCAGAGATCGTGCCGACTGCTGACTGATGTATGGCGGGAAAGCCTGAAAGTTCTATAACAAACAAAAATTTGTCGCCTACTTGTCTGCACAGTATCAGTTCAAAATCGACAGTGCGCATGTGACAATGAGAAGCTAGCACGGATCCCACGGCACGGCACAGTACCGCGTTACGTGCATCTACTCGATGTGCCGCCGGTAGGGTACCGATCCGTGCCTATAGCCCCAGCACCTCTCTCTCTCTCTCTCTCTCTCTCTCTCTCTCTCTCTCTCTCTCTCTCTCTCTCTCTCTCTCTCTCTCTCTCTCTCTCTCTCTCTCTCTCTCTCTCTCTCTCTCTCTCTCTCTCGTTTTTTTCTACGTTCTGGATTTTGAGTCTGATGAAGCCGTGAATACCAAAGCTTACATGCTATTTATTGTGGACATTTTGGAATTTGAATTTGGGATGCATATTTTTTTATTTTATATTTTTATTTTCTTTGCAACTATTCATCAAGAGATTCAGCTCTAACTACAACTACAAGTAGTAAGGTCAATTGAAATTGAATTATTTTGAATTTTCCAACTTATTGTTATTATATTATTCAATTAATTTTTAAAATAAAATTTCAGGAAATTTGGTCCAGAGATTTCCATTAAGCTACTAGCGATTTTTAATTTTCCCACATCTTCTCTCTCTCTCTCTCTCTCTCTCTCTCTCTCTCTCTCTCTCTCTCTCTCTCTCTCTCTCTCTCTCTCTCTCTCTCTCTCATAGTCTTTTTCTTTTTCTTGTACATGTACCTCTATTCTCACAGTATTTTTTTTCTTCGAATTCTTTCTATTTAGCACACTATCTTTTTAGAGTTTCATTCATTTGTTTATTTCTTCATTATTTTGTAAATTATTATTTAGTCAATACATTTACTTTTTAAGTATTTTTTAAACCTATATTTAATTACTTCGTTTGTGTTGGTTTTCTTTTTCTGTGACTTATCTTTACGTACTTGCTATAAATTTTTTTTTTTCAGTATATACTTCCACATCATTCAATTTATATATATATCAACATCTCTCTTTATCTTTGCCCATTCTGTGTGTCGCATATTCTCTCAAACTTCTCCTGTTTTTATTTTATTTCCTTATTTCTGAATGACTCTATCCCGGCCCGTGGCTTCAATTCTGCCGATGGTTTAAGAGTATCTCTCTCTCTCTCTCTCTCTCTCTCTCTCTCTCTCTCTCTCTCTCTCTCTCTCTCTCTCTCTCTCTCTCTCTCTCTCTCTCTCTCTCTTTCTTTCTTCTCTCTTTCTCTCTCTCTATATCTATCTATCTATCTCTCTCTCTATCTATCTATCTATATATATATATATATATATATATATATATATATATATATATCTCTATTTATCTATCTATGTATTTATCTCTCTCTCTCTCTCTCTCTCTCTCTCTCTCTCTCTCTCTCTCTCTAAATCTCCTGTCTTCTACATCGATTTTTATCTCTTTTTCTGGTGGTCGATATTTCTATACTATTTATTTCTTCATTTAAAACCATTTGCATCTTTAGATCCTTATGTCTAGCTCTGTCTGTCCCACTCCCAGCCTCAGTCATTGTTTGCTCGTCTTCTTTTTTTTCTGGCTATTGTCCCTGTCTCTACTCGTCATCGAGAAAAAATAAAATTTTCGTAAACTTCACCTTGACACCGAAATTGTTAACTTACACTCCTGATAGTTTTGTAAGAGATACGATTTTGACTGTTATTTCTTTGCAGTTGCACTGAATATTTGCTTTGAATTTTTTGTTCTGAGGTAATCTTGCAGAGCGAAACATTTTTTTAAAGTAGGATTCTTTGTTTTTGGGGAGTTTTTTAGTCATGTATGCTGACTTGATAAAATCGAGGCTGAATTAACTACCGTGCATTAATGCACAGATTAAGTTTTCAAATGTGAAATTAAATACAAGTAAGTGGATTGGTGGGAAAGGTAAGTGGATGTATCGAGAGAGAGAGAGAGAGAGAGAGAGAGAGAGAGAGAGAGAGGGGGGGGGAGTGGGGGGGAGGAGGAAGAAAGAGGATGTGGTAGGGGCCAGTTCCTGCTCTAAAATCGCACAACAAAATGATACCTCCCAATGTGGTGAAAATATTGAATAAATCACGGCCTTAAAATTGATTTTTAAAGCATACGTGGTTTCCGCAACCCAAAAAAGAAGCATGAAATGAGGCGCTGGGTTGTTCTCCATCTGGACTCTCTTAGAGGGTACATGCGTGGATTGCTGGTTAGGTTAATTTCATGATAGACTCTTATTCTCGAACATATGGAGCAAGATGTGGAGTAGGCCTAGGTTATAATAAGATGTATTTCTACCCTTGAGCATTAATCCTTTTTTTTTTAATTAAAGATTGGTCTAAATAAAGAATCAATATTTAGATGTAGATTAGATTTATTAAGATTTAGATTATATCTAGTCTACACCTTATAGATTAGATCTAAATCTAGATGCAAATTATTACAGGACTTCGATATCTTTGCCTATCCATCTGTTCAGCTTAGATAGAAGGCAAAAACAATACTCTGTATTTAGCAGCAGATGTTAACAAACCTGCCTTGCTTTGAAAAATATAATTATCATTCAGAATATTCTTTGAAAACGCTGAATTGTGAAGACTGATATTTTTGTTTGTTTGTTTGTTTTTTGTTTTTTTTTTGTTTGTTGTTGTTGTTTTTGTTTTTTTTTTTTTGTTTTTTGGTTTGGTTTGTTTTGTTTTGTAAATTTGAGATCACCTTTTAGTTTTCGACAATAACACAAAGCAATTTTATTGGTAAGCACCACTACTGGTTCCTCATGAATAATTGTTTTTTCTTTTCATTTTGAGTAAAAAAATTAATGAGCTTGCATAACACAATTATGAGTGCTTTTATTTCTCAGTGAAAAGTACTTTCGGTTTCATGCTCTAAACTTTTTTTTTCACACTATAATGAGAATTTCCAATTGTTTGGTTTTGTCAAATTTTATTCAGAAATGTTTTATCCGCTATGCAGGAACATAAAGGGTGGGTCTTTGTACTAAGTGCATCAGCTGCAGTCAAAAGAAACATCCGGAATAATGGTCGGCACCTCAATGACAACGCTCCAAGTGGTGTCCTTCGAAGTAATACCCGATGCACCCAGAACCAAAAACTAAAGTCTAGGCACATTATAATGATACTAGACGCCTTATAACCTTATCTTCCGCCCTCTCCCCACCCCCCACCCCCCCCACCCCACCCCCCCCACCCACACACATACAAAGTAAGTACCGAAATAAATTGTTTTTTTTTTTTTTTAATCCGCTATTCCCCATACTTTACCCAACATCGACAATTTTATTCCACAAATATTTCATTTTTCTTCAACACCATCTTTTTTTTTTTTTTAAATCATATTGATATAGTCTACTTGGGTACCTTTCTAAGAAAATAAGATGGTAGATACGATAAATAGGTAACTAGAAGAATAAGTATTGCCAAAAATGTTTCCAGAATATGTCTAAAATACTACCTTGCCATGACCTATCAATGACGACAAAATACGTTTGACTAAATGCTACACCTGCTCAAAACCTCTCTCTCTCTCTCTCTCTCTCTCTCTCTCTCTCTCTCTCTCTCTCTCTCTCCTCTCTTTCTCTGTATGTATATGTATATATGTAACCCTACCTAGCTGGGTGGATATTCCCTTAACTAACTTAGTCACTACTACAATAGGACCCACTGGTCTAGTTACCTATAGAAGCTCAGTGCTTCTTCCTACTCTAAGTAATTGCAGGCCCTAACTGGTTATGGTAGCGTGCCTAGCAGCCGTGCAATACTACAGAGTTCACACTCTTGGGTCCTTGAGTATCAGTGGAGTACTAAGGCCACTGTTCCCTAACTAATACGAGTGGGTGTCGAGACTTGACAAGAATAGAATAGCTACACTCCAGATGAAGAAGAACACAAAAGAGAAGAAGTTAAAGTTACCACCTATAATATGTTTATTCCACGAATATTCAATTATTAATGACTTAAGGCAATTCTCAAAGAATAAAATACAAAATGCAAAGATGATCCCCAAGCAATTAAGCAACAGAGGGTACTAACAAATGGTCAGAATGATAAGTGCCAAGCAGATACTCGAGATGTGCAGATATTATTCTAAGATCAGATACATAAACACAAAATGCCTAATACTTAAAATAGAAATGATCCAAACAAAATGCCTAATAGTCAAAATAGAAATGATCCAAACAAAATGCCTAATAGTCAAAATAGAAATGATCCAAACAAAATGCCTACGGTAATGAAAATACCTAATAGTCAAAATAGAAATGATCCAAACAAAATGCCTAATAGTCAGAATAGAAAATATCCAAACAAAATGCCTAATAGTCAGCCAACGCTGAGAAAGAAAAGAAATAAAACACAATATTAGACATACAACGTAATCAATAAGATAACCATCAATCATTCTATTTAACCTTAAGTAAAAGTTCAACTTAGCAGAACAAGCATAATTAAATTTCATGTTCTCAATCTAACACTGTAACAGTCAAGGTCAATCCTACTGTATCGGTATGATCTTATAATTTACATAATTGCGACCGCCCATGACTTGGCCTACCATACCACGTGGTACCTCGCCATTGGTCCAGTCTCAGGTAAACAATTACTGAATTAGAGACTAGAGAGGGAAGATGAATCTAAGATCGCCCTGGCGCGAAACCGAGAGCGTGACCAACGCCTAGCACTGACGCAATCACCCGACTTCTCAAATGAGAGCGTCAGTTCAAAGAGGCCGTGGCCAGTTACTCTCCTTAACTGGGAGAAGGGGTGCGCCAAGTCCGTCTTACATATATATACGGTAGACTTAGATAGATACTCAAGTAACTCATGTAATATTACAAGACTAGATCTACATCTTATACAGAATAATGATAATCTGCCAGTTAGGCTTACAGTACTGGCAATGCAACAAAACTTAGTTTAGGGGATTAACTTCTCCAGATTAACGAGGTGATCATATGCATAACTTACGATCAATAATTAATAGGTAAAGACAAAGGTAAACACAATATTTAGAGAGGGAAATTCATAGCATCATAGAAATAATAAAATCAGCCGTCTGTCATATGAGTCAATGAATGTCTGAAGGGAGGAAATTAATACTTACAGTAATAGTACTTAGAATCTGTTAAATTTCCAAGGACATGGCCTCGCGCTAAATACACCTAACTTAAGCTTTGCAACAACTTACCCCGAGTCAAGGTGATAATCACGTAGAATTAAAACAAATGATAACCCAACACAAGTTTCACAATAGTTCAATAATCTCCACAATACCTTCTCCCTAAATTTCCAACGATACGACTGGCACTTCCAACGTGGCCTCCAGATACTCCAAAAAGATACTGACTACGAGTCTTTCCGAGCTCTACAATTTATAGTCCAAGCTCAGTCGGCAAGGCCCCCGGTCAAAGACTTCCCTGGTTTCCCAGTTCGTCCCTAGAACAAGGGCCAATGCCGACCGAGGAAAATCTACTCCGTTGAACGGCACAACCCTTTTCCCCAACTAAAACATCACCCGACCGAGATCATAGAATCTACGAAAGGCATCGTTACATCTACGAACTACATTTAGCATCTCCCGATCAAAGTATGTCGAAAGCCGACCGAAGAAAAGCTTCTCTGGCCAGACGGCTGATTTTATTATTTCTATGATGCTATGAATTTCCCTCTCTAAATATTGTGTTTACCTTTGTCTTTACCTATTAATTATTGATCGTAAGTTATGCATATGATCACCTCGTTAATCTGGAGAAGTTAATCCCCTAAACTAAGTTTACTAACAAGCTAGAAGCGCACATGGCTCCACCCACAAGCTGATATAATTAGCACAATAAAATCTGTTCTAAAGGCCTACTACGACTGCCACAAATAAATAATTATACCAGCCTCCTGACATATATATATATATATATATATATAAGGCTTGGACCCTTTCAACAAGGCTGCTTTTATTCGTAATAGTATTTCGGATCAACCCCCCCCCCCAAGTTATTCGTAATAGTATTGCGGATAACCGCCCCATGCTAGTCGTAATAGTAGGCCTATTCCGAATACACATAGTGACATACGAACATGAGCGTTATCCGTAATTCCGCAGATGTGACAAATAAACTGTACAAATTGTCTGAGATATACCCCCAAGAACAATTTAATAAATGAATGCATAAAATAAAAGAGAATTATTAGGTTTATTTGTAGGCTAATAATAACCTCTGCCTTAGAACCAGGTGCCTTTTAATTTAGATTTAGATCTATCTACACAATAGAGTAGTACTAGTAGTTCTCGGATATTTAGACCGAGATAATTTTAAAGTCTACATTGTAGTAAGACTACTAGGCTGCATTTAGGCAGGTATCAACATCGAGACTGTTCTAAAAGGCTGCATTTAGGCAGGGGCTAAATCGAGAGAGACTATTCATATTCTCGATCAGACAGCCACTTCTTAAGTGACTGATTAAAATGTGCGGCTGTCGGCCGTGGCGTGACTTTGAATTGAGTCTGATCCTATGACAGCGCTACTTATGTGAGCCATTTGCACGTTGTTTTTTTTTTTGTTTTTTTTTTGTTTTTTTTTTCGGACAAATTAAAATAAGTTTTTGTTTACATTCTTTACAAAATAATTTTTAGTACCCCCTGGTACATGTGCAAGTATACCGTAACTTCTTACCATTATATATAATTTCTTCCAACCACTGATTCATGAAGTACCGGTACTTGTTGCAATACAATTTAACTGTCTTCAAAGTTGAAGAAAAAGATCTTTGTGGTGTTTTTTTTTTTTTTTTTTTTTTTTTTTTTTTTTTTTTGCGCCCTCTTCATTTAATACAGTACATACATGTAGGACTTTCAAGCTGTTGTATTAAAATTGACTTCTTAAGAACCTTGATTGAAGTAGCCACAAGTAATGATAAACTGGAATGCAAGGGATATAAAAATAATCTAAACTCTTATTTTTCCTTGCTACCAATTGATGTCTTGTTGTCACTTAAGGCGCCCTCGGAAAGTTTAAATTGTTTTCCAATCAGTGCATTTTCCATAATCTTTTAGAAGACATGTGTGATGTAATTAATAGATTCACGTTAATAAACAATTGTAACAAAACAAAAGGAAACTGTAGCTTTACTCATTTAAGAAATTTTTATTTACAAATAACAGTTTGGCATCTTGCTTCAATAAGCGAACATCAAAGAATGAAACAAAGCATCTCAGCCTTTTATGATTTAAGATAAAGAGGTACACTTTATTGATCCACAGGGAAATTTTTGATGGAAATAGTCAATACAATGCATATTATTAATGTATTATATTTCAATGCACAATGGAGACTTAAGGAGTTTTCAGAGTTTCTTCAAACTCTGCGTATGATGTAAACACAGCGCCCTTATCTTGCGCCATTTCCTTTCTTTTTTTTTTTTTTTTTTTTTTGCAAAAGGAGGAATTTGTTCATCGCAAAATAGTTTTTCCGGTCACAGCTATTACGAATAACGTTCAAGTGCGTTGAGTGTTATACGTAATACTATTACGAATAATCACTTCGTTTCAAACAACGCTAGAAGAGAAACTGTCAGCATTTGAGATGTGGATATACCACCGTACGGTATTAGTCGAACACCATGGACACAAAAGAAAACAAACGAAGAGGAGCTGGAAAAGGTGGGAGTTGAAAGGAAAGAAATAACAAGCACTATTCGCATGAAAAAGGTAGCATACAATTGCAACATCAATTGACATGAAAGTTTTCAAAGAATGTTAATAAGTGAAAAAATTAAAGGCAGGAGAGAGGTAGAGGAAGGGAAAGAAAAGTTGGACTGGCAGCATTGAGGTCTACGTCAGACACCAATCAACATCTATGGAAAATTGGCACATGACTGGCAGAAGTGCAAGCCATGACATTCAACCTTGAAAACAAGACGGGACACTGAAATCGAAGTGGAACAACTCGACAGATTGTAGATCTTAGATCTTAGCGTCTACCTCTCTAAGCTAGCCATGTCTAAAACAATTACACGCAGCGCAATGCAACATCACTCGCATAACTTGTTCTCAACGTTCTCCAATGCTGCATAAGACGATATTTTCTATGTCTTTAGAACAACTGAGTAAATATGTATGAATATAGATGACTGATGAATTTTTATGTAACCATCGCTTTAGGATATGTCATGTTTTAATATTAATGGTCTAAGTACCATAATTTGATTGCCTCAGTCTCTTAGAACTACATCTAATTTTATTAGAATCCGTATTTTATTGCTTATAAAGACCTAAAATTTAAAGTTCAGGATTTACTTTAAAAAAAAAATATGACTTTCCTGTGAATTAAATGGTACTCGAATTAGTTTTGAAGTTCACAATCATTAGCTTCCACTTCAATGGCAAGTGCGATTTTACAAAGATTAAGCTGAGCTCCATTGTGATTACTCGTAGAACTTTATCATAATTTTTTTAACCAAAAAAAAAAAAAAAAAAAAAAGTGGAGAGCCGAATCACGTGTTTTATTAAAGAGTACGACTAAAAATATATGTGGCATATTTTTTTAGAATCAAAATAATCTGGATATGGATACTCACTAAAAATGTACATCAATCTTAAGACTAAAAAAAAAAAAAAAGTAAATCATGATCTAAAAATAATACGGGTGCTCTTTATTTCCCTTTTTTTTTTTTTTTTTTTTTTACAGGGGCGAGGTCTATTTCATGAAATGCTAAGCAAGATACATCAATGATAACTTTATTATAACAATAATAATTGTAATACTATAGAGCCCTCGATTGTTTAGAACTTGTTGGACTATAATTTAAGGTACCATAAGCATGGGACTTCGGAAAGGTAACTCTTACCGAAAATAATATCATCACTTCCTTTTCAGAAAAACTAGCAAAATGGTAGGACAAACAAATTACACTTGCTCTGTGTTATCGTTTTTAATCTGTGTTATGCAGTAGAATTTGTTAACGGTATGCTTCTAAAAACAAAAAAATTTAATTCATTTTTCATATGTCTTTAATTTCAGGGTATCGATATCTGTCACAAGTATGACAGGAAGGTCCGGAGGACCGAGCCTAAAAGCCAGGATATTTATCTGCGTCTGCTTGTGAAGGTAAAATAAGCCCTTATTTTACACCCTAGCCACATTAAGTTTGCTTTGTTTCCTTATTCATTTGATAATTCGAAGTAAATCGCCCTTGGATCCAAATATCTAGTCTCACTTATCTTAACTGAGGCTTTCTCTCTACACGTAGATCTGGGTTTATATTATATAGGCCTATGGGTCTAGTAGATCTCAATAGTACTAAGGCTGCGCAGTAAATCTAGTCTAGATTTGGTAAAAAACTTATTTCGTCTAAATGAATATTAGCATGATTGCTTGTTCAAATTAACAGGCTGTGAAGACAACTACACTGAAGAAATGCAATCTTCAGAAAAAGAACAGATATTTAGCCATACAACTGCATTGAGGAAAAACTTTACACCCCCCCCCCCCCCCTCCTTTTGAAAGAAAAGAATAAATAGGTGGGGAAGACTTCAACAATCAAGAAAGCATATTTCTTTACAAGCGCCATATAACTAAAATAAAGAAAAGCAAACTTTAGAACAATAAAAGATACACTCCTCCACTCATACATTTTTTTTAATTAAACAGTAGAACTCAGAAATAACGATAACTCTTGATCTTTCACAGAGTATTGTTATAGCAAAGATTGCAATTATTCCCACTAAAGGGAATAAATAATTGTGAGGAATTGGAGATAAATTTTTGCTGTGAGTGAGATGCATAAACCAGTGCCACGCACAGCTCACTGGACAACACGCTGTGTGATACCATAGCTAGCTCTGGTGGTATTATGTAGCTATATGTACACTCTGGTGATACTTATACTAGGCCTAAACTACGCTTAACAGGATGGGGCTTAGGAGAAATGGCGCGGAAGCCTGCATCGCTTGTTCATTTGTACCAGAGCAATGCAGGCAAGACGAAATGCTCGATTTTTTACCGATGAAAAATTTTTAGGCTTTTCTTTCCTTTGTACACTCAGATCTAGTTGTGGTTATTACACGGGAAAAAGGTATCAATGCTCGTTATTGCAGAAATAAACTGAATGACTTATAGAAGAAAAAAGGGGGATTTTCAGACCTGTCATCATAGCAATGATTGTCAATATTCAAGGTGTTGTTAAATATGGGTTCCACTGTATAGAACCTTGAGAAATTGGAATTTTTTTCACGTTGCCAGGAAGACATTCTTTAAGTGAAGCAGAAATCTCAAGCAAAAAAAGTAAACTAAATTTGGGTTCAATCTTATTTTAAACAACCATGTGATCCTCCGTAAATCCTGTCCTCGTGCCAGACATAAATTTTCATCGGTAAGGTTGAACATCGGTAAAATCTTACGAAAAAAAACTTTGTTCTATCTTCATACCCAGACGTCGCTGTTAATGCCAAAAAGGATCATTCTTATTTTTTCATCTGATAATAGTTAATACAACTAGACAACTTGGGGGGGGGGGGGAAGATACAATATCAAAATCTAGCTGAAAAGGGTTAAGAGTGGTGGAAAATCTTATGTAGAGTTAGAATCTAGATCTAGAGTAAATCTTGATCATATCAAAACCGTGCATGACATAAGACTATTATCTAAGTCTATTTAATTATTAAGATTGATGGAAAATCCTACGTAGAGTTAGAATCTAGATTTAGAGTAAAAAAATCATAGATTATTATAAAAACAGGGCATGGCATGACATAAGACTATAGTTGATTTTCATTCCAAAACAAATAATTATAATTCTAGATATGAATGTTGGATTGTTGTTTTTTGTTGCACACGGCCAGGTGTAGATTGTTATTTTTCGCTTTACACGGCCAGGTGTAGTCTAGTGAGGAGTTTAAGACCTTATCGATATCAATCATGTTCAGCTCAAATATCTTAAGAAAGATGAAGATGAGGAGAGCAATGCTCAGTGTGTAAGCTAGAATATAGGCCTTTATCTATGCAAAGTTCAGTAAACTTCAGTGATGCACAGTTGAGCCAACATACAAAGCAGTAATATTTCGGGGACACGGTTGTAGATTGGCTACAGGTAATTCAACCTCTTAGTTTGAGCACATTAAAAAAAAATGAGTTAAATCAGTAAGAATAAAATGCTCCACAACCATGGTTACCATGGCTCTGTGTACAATCAAATTTAGTTTTAATTATATTTTTTTTTGGCAGGTGGGGGGGTGAGAATCAGAATGCTCCTGCCTATGTCATGATCATTAACTGATTTAAAAAAAGTTCAGTAAAAAAATTGTGCCTCCTTTTCTCATCCTTGCATAATGTGGTGCTGATTTTAACCACTAAAGTATAATAGATACAATGTAGTGCTCACCTAATAAGTGAAAAAATGGTCTCCAATACTACTAGATCTATCTAAGTGAAAAAGGTGCGACTGCTCAGACATAATTCAAGACAAAAAATTTTAAAGCCCTTGAGTTTTTAAAAATTTATTGTCATAATTGTGTTGTCCTGGATTGCTATAGCTTATGATTATTCTAGATCTAACTCATCAAAATGGTCAAGATCTGGAGTAACTATATATATTTAATTTGATAGGTCTTTCTTCAACCACCTGTTTTTCTCTCTGTGATAATGGAGAATGTGATCAAACCTTATTGGTTATATGGACAAGTACTAGTTGTGGCAGTAGTAGTGGTATAGAATCCAGAATCTCTAAGTTAAAAACGATTGTGCTTATTCAATTCTAACACTATGGTTTCTCTCTTTAGAGTCATTTTCCCTTACCTTAACAAAAAGATTAAGATCTATATGGAGATGGTGGATACAAAATAGCAGTTTCCATTCATGAATCCCTGCTAGAGTGAAGATTACAAAGAATATGATCCTCATGTTACATGTAGTCCCCTGTGGTTGATGTAAAGAGCTTTTCACACTTTCCATAATACTTCAAGTAAATTTCCCAATAGGTCTTCCAAAATTGAGGATGCTTGAGAGTTTCACTCATCTTACTTAAGTATCTTAAATAGATGTTTTGTTTAAAAATACAAGCTGATTTTCAAAATCCAATGCTTACGAAGTTTTAATTTTCTACACAGAAATGTAATAGAAAAAAATGTATATGATTTTCTTTTCTTTTTCAGTTATATCGCTTCCTTGCCAGGCGAACAAACGCAAATTTCAACAAGGTGATCCTCAAAAGATTGTTTATGAGCAGGACAAATAGACCACCCATTTCTATCTCTAAGTTGGTAAGCATGACATCATAGTCTTTCACACATGATTTATTTATGTATATATATATAAAACATACAATCTATTGTACAATTGTCCTTCAAGATTTAATTGACTTCACAGTTGCAGATTCTGATGAGATGCAGTGGCAAGTCACAAAAACTCATTCTAGTGTTTTTGTGTCTTTCTTACCCATCCTACTGCTACAGTAAAATGATCTTCGATCACGTTTTGGTCTAAATACCAAAAGGTGCGCAAAGATTGTACATTGTTGAGCAATATGTGCAAAAACTAAGCCAGTTCTTCTATTTGAATGCAACTTTAAGGGAAGCTAAAAAAAAAAACTGCAAAATTCTTCTAAATACATAAATTAATAAGGACTTAAGTTAATATTCTATGGAGTGGGTAACATTATTACAATGCTTAAGTTACCTCGATTCTTTTGGTTATGGATAAAAATGGTGTGCTAAAATATTGTTGAGCTTTTTTCGAAAAAAAAATGTTTTCAGTTTCATACAGTTTTTTTTTTTTTTGTAAAGTGTGTGAGACATTATTTTCAAGGAAAAAGAGTGGTTGATCAAGTCAATGGCAGAATCATCATCTATTGATGGAGACGCATTCTTGTTTTATTACTTGCCCCTTTAAAAAAGTTCATATTCTAAATAAATGTTTTATTTCTTGTGCTCTCTTTCATTACAGTATGTAAATTACTCAAGCCATGATTAATTCGAATAACCATAGAACAGTAGGGACTAGAATTTTTGTCCTCTGTAATTTCTGACTTCAGTAGTTTCAAGTGATTTTTGTGTTTCTAGGTGATATATAGCATGTAATAATCATGAGCCATAGGATTTGTGGGAAATTAATTTAACTCACTTGCGCCTGAGGATCTGGAAATTATTTGAGCGCTCAAGAGGAGGCTTTTTTGAGGTATTTTTAAAAATTAAAAAAAAAAAATCTAATGTATCTCAATCAAATTTTGAGACATATGAATACTACACGTGCTGGTTTTTTTTTAATAAAATGAACAACATAAGAACATCTTGAGAGATGGTTTTTATTAATTTTTCTAAAACACCGCAAATTTTCATTTTCTTGAAAATTAGATCTAGATCTAGATTCGGAACTATCCCCCTCTGAATTACTAGTTTCATCAGTTTCTGGATTGTAATCATCTTCACTCACGTTTAGATCACTATCACTTTTATTTGGTTGCTCAAATACTTTAAAAGCGTTCTGACTTATAACTGTTTAGTAATTAGTTTTAGACCTAATTTCTCTTTCCGTTATAAAACAAAAAATGTGAAGTCTTATCAGTATGAAACTTTGCACGGACAAGAGGAAATGGTTGATCAACCCTTGCGGACATTTCCCGTGACTTAAACGGGATTGGTATAGGAGTAATCGTGGGTCAAAGTCTGTCCTGTAGGGGCGACGTGAAACGCCCCAGCTAACAAGGGGCCTATCCTGTCACAGTATTGAGAAATGCCACAAGTGAGTTAATACTGAAGTAAATTTGTCTTTGCATTTGGAAATTACAGCTTTGAATCACAGGAACTCATATTGGTTTGTTTTGTGATTTTGCGTACCCATTTGCTGCAAGAGAGAAATGTTTTACGATCACGCCTTGGGCCTTAACCTCGGGGTGGGCATGAAACAAACATGCCATGAAAATAAGTTTGTTTTTTTATTTCATCATTCTGTGTGACAGATAACAGATGCCTTTATTAGTTGACTCTGGGAAGGGAAAAACCATACGTAAAGCTTAACAGTTGTGTTTAATTTATGATGTTACTGTATGTTCACTTTTGTAGGCTCGCATGATGAAAAAGGAAGGACGAGCAGACAAAATTGCAGTTGTTGTTGGAGCTATTACTGATGACATCCGCATCCACAAGCTGCCAAAGCTGAAGGTGAATTTCATATATGCAGTGCCCTCCATTTAATTCAACATCTCATAAGTGGACATTCCTCTTAAATTGACGTAACTTTAAAGTCCCAAATAATTTCCTTTTATCACTACTAATAAATATTCCCGCAAATCGTTATTTTGGTCCACTAATTTCTTGTAATTCGAAGGAATTTCCACCGTTTTCGGTATCTAAATCATCCAAAATGTCATTTAATTTTCAGCCTAGCCTCATTAGTTAGATCTTAAGATCTGTAGTATGTGGACCAGTGCAACTTAAGACGGGTTTTTGTTACAAGAAATGGAAGGGGTGTCGGATGCACAGGGAAGAACATGGAGAGACAAGCACTTTTGTGTGTGTGTGTGCGTGAGAGAGAGAGAAATTTGGGATTAGGAGAGGGGTGTGCTATGGCTCTAGATCTAGTTATGGGATGGGTTTTATTACTATATTAGGTGATAATATTAAAATTTATCCATCAAGTCTCAAAAATGACTTTAAAGGTCTGCTTATAGCACTACAATGAAGGGACGTAAAGAGGACTCAGTTCAGCCTCACTTTTAATACTATTTTATAGTAATAAAACCCATCCCATAACTAGATCATAACTGATTTTCATTTGTATGGATCTTTGCAAAGATTTTTGTGAGAAAAAGTAAGGATAATCAACCTTCTTACTGTTTACAATGTCTTATGATTTTAAGTTTTCTTTTGTATGCTCTATGCCAGATATGCGCTCTACGTGTTACTGAGGGAGCTCGTGGCCGTATCCTGAAGGCAGGTGGTGAGATCATTACTTTTGATCAGCTTGCACTGAGAGCTCCTAAGGGCCAGAACACCGTGCTGATTCAAGGTGAGATTTTTGTTTTCCTTTTTAATTTTCACCCACTGTGCATTAATGGGACTCTATAAAAGACTTGTCATAAACAATTTTATTCAGCTTTTAACATGCATTTTTCTTATGAAGTAGCTTCCTGGTTGACTTCAGAATGTCTTGAGAGTGCCGATGATTCCTTATGTTTTGGCAGTTATGCAAATTAATGTCAAAATTAGTTTATAATCTGACTCCAAAGGCTGCCTTGTATGCACCAGTTTTTTTCACAAGCAAAATGTGTGGACACTGGTTTTTGTTTTAATTTTTAGCTTTTTCTTGAATTTTAAAAGATCAGTTAATCCTCTGTAAATGGTGTGCTTTGTTGAATTTTTTTATGTTACGTTTCGTTCACTTTAGATACTTAGCTCTTCTGAACTGGCTATTCCATGAGCATGTGTGCCTCCCCTTTTTTGGTCTGCTTCCATGTTTAGTGAAGGTTTTCACTGTTATTTTCTAGTTTGAAACAAAGATACTTTATAAACAAATACAATATAAAATACAGTAAACCTTGAATCCAACAAAGTCAGTCTCAAAGAACACCTAGATTTCAACGAGCAGAGAAAAATTCACGGCAAGCCTACCCTAATGTGCTTTCTTACTTAAAAATTTAGTTGAAATTCAACCAAAAGATTGGCGTTCTGCTCACAAGAAATACATGTTAAAAGTGTGCAGCCTGCAGTAGATAGGCTACATTATGTAATAAGGGTAGGGTGAGCTAAACACATAGTTGAGTTAATATGTAGCCTCTAAGGAGAATAATTTCAGTAAGATTTGATCTGGTCAATTATGTTTGCTTCATCAAGTTTTGAGAACCAACTATTTAGCTGGCCTGGTGTGAGGGAAGAGAGGGATTTAGGCTTTCAAGCGTAGACATCTAGAACAAGTTGTCAAAGTTATGAGTTAAGTATGGACTGTATAATTGGAATTGAACAGCAGAAAGACAAGTAAAATGGTTGTCAGTCAAAACAATCAGTGTCCATAGATCAACATCTTTATCAATGCAATGGGAATGAACTCAAGCAAAGAGACAATTCAATTACTTTGGCACTTTGATATCAAGCGATGGACGCAACAACACTGAAATTGTATCAGGAATAGCGCAAGTAAAAAAGAGCTTCCGGAGAATGAAATCGGTGCTAACAATTAAATACATCTCCGGCCACACAAAGAAGAAGAGCCCTGCAGTGCTCTATTAACATTCTGATGTATAAGTGCAAAGCCTGGACAATTTCAAAAGAAACTGGAGGCAAAAGGAATATGGTCCATCTGAAAATGTTATGAATCCCATGGACTGCAAAGAAATCAAACAAAATGATGTTACAAGAAGCTGATACAAAATCACTCATAAATAGAATATGTAAATGCTAGTCAACTTTTTTTTTTGCCATGTGATAAGAAGAGAGAAACTAGGTCTTTTGACAACAGGAATGATCAAAGGAAAATGCAGCAGAGGAAACCGAAAAGAAAAGACAGATGAATTAACAAAGTGGCTAAATCTAGGACAAGTGTCAGATGCACTAAAATAACGAGGGATGGAGATGCATGGAATGGCATGATCGCCTGCATCCACCAAAGAGCAGGGAACCTGATTGATTGTTTGACTTTATGAAGGCTGAAACCATCCAGCACTGGAGTCTCACACACTAATTTACAGGGTTGCCAGTTTTTTGGCTTTTAGTATGTGTTAAATACTTTGATGTTAGTATATCTTTTCCGTATGAATATGAAACACAGCTCTAAGAATTTGATCTCTAAAAATTTTCAGGTTTTTTTGTTAAAGCCTTCTGGCAATCCTGAATTTAGGTTGTTGACCACATATAGAACCAGGAAACTATAAACATATATCTTACAACAAGGAGCAATTGTTACTTTCATGAGAAATGCCTGCTTTGTGGGTTAATTCAAAAGAGACAGAAACTTGTATTTGATCCATAGCAAAACACCTGTGTTATAGTTTTTTTTAGTTCGTGGTCTTAATGTTAATCCTTTCAACCCTAACAGTGCTCACAATTTACAACCCCTAAAGTCCTAAGCTAAGGGAGATAACTCTACATTCCTTTTTTTTTTTTTTTTTGTAAATACTGGTTCATCACTTTAAAAAATCATGAAAAAAACACCAATGAACACACAATCATGAAAAAAATATGTGAAAAAAGAAGTATGGTTTAGGAATTGAATGACACCATGTAATACATGTATTTTTTTTGCAACACTTTTGGAAAAGAAAAAGGAAATGTGTTTAAGCAATAGCCTTTACAGAGACAAATACGACAAGTGGTACATCCAAAGACAGTCTGGATTCTAAACATAAGAGTGTATAAACACTGCTCTATACCATCTCTGCTGACTGGTGTCCACTTTTTATCAGGCGTAGTTTGGGTGTGCATGTGGGCATTTTTTAGCCTGATCGACAATCAGGTCTAAAAGAGATGGGGGCGAAAAGGTTGTCAAAGTAATCTCTTGGCTGTGCTTAGTCTGAAAGGTCGCATTTTATACCACTATACTCAATAAAATCCTCAACCTCTACAGGTGTGAGCGTAGAGGTCCACCTCCCTGCCGATTCACTAGGTCTAGATCTAGATCCAGCTTCGGACGAAGATTTATCAATATCAGATTCATTTAGAGAGCCATTCATCCCATCAAAGTCCATAGAGAAACTTCAGCTTGTCTTCTATAAATGAAAACGAATACCGTCTAGCAGAGTAAAATCATCTATAGTCATGCCCAAACTAGAATAAATCAAACTTTTTTTTGTTCCAGTCGCAAGCTGCCATAATAGGGTAATTAGTGTTAACATGGAAACCTCGCAATTCTAATTAAGTGGATTCAATTTACAAAAATACAAAAAAGGGACACAACTGAACTTAATACATATACTCATTGATTGTGAGTACTGTGTCTTGTTGCTTCTAGTATCAGTGTTACCACCGGTAATCCAATTCTTAGTGCATCAGCTCCCTTCTAAGGCAGGGAATTGCATTGCTTGCTGCTTGAGAGATACATGTTGTACTTCTGTAATGCTTTATGGGGTGGTACCGACTTTGAATTAAGAATCAAACCAGAAAGACTTCAAAATATTAATCCGATTCTTTCAAAGCCAAAGAGGGAAAAGAAATAAAATATTCTCTTGTGAATTTCAGTTTGTGGGAAATTCGGAAAATCAGACTTTCCTTTTTCAGGTCCCGCTGTATATTGTTTGGTCTCTTTAACCTGTTAACCCACTCAACCCCAAGCTATATTTAGGTTTACAAGCGGTAATACTTAAAGACCAACATTTCAGGGCAGTTTTAAAAAATGACCATGACATTCCTGACTACAGTGGAACTGGGAATAACGACAACTCTTGATCTTTTCATAATAAAGCATCATTATAGTAAGGGTTGCGGTTATTCCCACAAAAGGATATAAAGAAGATTAACTATTTATTTTGATTAATTGGAGACGTGGTTTGCGAAAATCTTTGCTGTGAGTGAGATGCATAGATCTTGTGTGTCACACCCAGCTCGCTGGACAAGACGCTGTGTTATACCACAGCTCTGGTGATATACCATGTAATATACTGTCTTGTGATAATGATACTAGGCCTAGACTAAGCTTAACGGGAGGGAATTGTGTGGTGAAACGGCGCAAAAGCCTGCATGGCTTGTTCATTTGTACTGCATCAATGCAGGCCAGACAAAATGCTCAAGATTTTTTCTTATGAAAAATTTTGGTGCTTTTCTTTCCTTTGTACACTAATATCTAGTAGTCGTTATTACAGGGGGGAGCAGCATCAAAACTCTTTATTGCATAAATAAATTGAATGACTTAAATGAAGGAATAAACAGGGATTTTCATATCTGCCATTGTAGCAATGGTTGTTACTATTTGAGGTGTTGAATATGGGTTCCACTGTAGTTAATTTACATGAAATTTGGTCTTGCAATTTAAAAGGAAAAAAATGAATACTATGTATTAATTGCTTTTTTTTTTTTTTTTTTTTTTGTTAATGATTTTATTAATTTAGACTATTTTTATATAATTGACCGAAAAAAAATTAATGCATAATGTAATTTGCCTACATGTGAAAGTTTCTTAGATCTAGATCTAGTGTGGCTGTGCCTCGCGCAAGTGACCTCAGGGGGGAGGAAAATTGGAAAAAAATAGTATCAGCTCTTTTCCACTCCCGCCTACACAAATTTGAAACTAAGATGCTCTGCTTGTGTAAGTGTATTCACTTAAGCTGTAGACAATAACGGGCGAGAAAACAAAATTATTAAAGGCCATCCTGTGTGCTGCATGGGATCAGCTCTCAGAGAAAATCGCCGATCCCCTGTAACGCAGGGGTTAATTTTCACACAGTGTCAAAAAACCTGTTTTTATTTTGTTGGCTTTAATCTTGTAAAGGTAGTGATATATATGTGTTATTTTACTTTTGCAGGTGCTCGCAAGGCAAGGAAAGCATACAAGCACTTTGGGTTGGCTCCAGGTGTTCCACACAGTCACTCTAAGTGAGTCCCTGCAATGTTACTCTGTCTCTCACACACACTCAATCACTCATTCATTCTACCAAATACAGTACACCTCGAATCCAAGGTACTCATATTTAAAGAGCACCTTGCATTCAACTAACAGAGTAAAATCCCTTTTTTTTCCCTTCTTTGACTCTCTTAAAATACCTCACATCGAACAAACTAATCTCCTCGTGTTCAACGAACTACAAGTATTGGCAGGTCCATTATAGAGCGCTTTTCTGCTTAGAAACTATGTAGTTGAAATACAATCAAAAGGTCCCCTGTTGGCTGTTAAGAAATGCTTGAAGTGTATAGATGTTGAGCACCAATTATGCCATAATATATACTAAGACTAGGGGAGAGCAAAGTATTGATATACAGTGAGAAGATAAAAAGAGAGAGGGAAGTGGTCAGGAACAGCAGCAAATGCATGGGGAGATCATGATACAGGATCAAAGAGCCAAAACGGCGGTAATTTGGGCAATGATGGGAAGGGTAAAGAGTGGTTTTATGAACACGTCATAAGTTGATAAATGTTATGGCTCCAATGAACCTTGCATTCAAGGAACTGTTAAAAATGACCAAACTAGTTAGTTGAGTCTGAGGTGTACTGTACTAATTTGAATTGTGACACCTGCCAATTATAACATGACTTCTGAGAATGATACTCAATTTTTCATTTTGTTGAAAAGAAGTTTTTAAAATGGTATCATGTATGACAATTGTTTCTTACAGATATTCAAGAGCTAGCAAATATAGATTCAGAATTTTAGTGCAGTTTTCAGCTGGATTTCCAATGGAATTAATTGATAACCCAAACCTACTCATTTAAATCATGGATTTTTTTATACTATACTTTACAATGAAGTTGATAATTAGATTTAACTTTTTGGAGACAGTTATGGTTCTTGTCCTATGTTTTCTTTCTTTTTTTTTCCCTTGGAGGTTGCATACATGCTTTTGTATGAACATTTGGCAAAACATGTCTTTTTCAGTTTCTAATATTTTTCATTTTGGAATCCATTGTGGTCTTAACATTTTTTGATAAATGTATGAATGCATTTATAAAATAACTTCCTGAAGTAATTCAGTCCCAATATGGGCAAACATATTAAACACAACTTGTATAAATTAAAGAAGCTGATAACTAAACATATGCTTGTTATATTTTCAACATATTGTCTCAAGTATTTACCACATCTATAGTTCTAGGTAAATGTTTGATGTTGCATCTTTTTCTGAGTAAAAATTTATGTTCTTTTCTTCATCAGGCCTATTGTTCGTTCTAAGGGACGCAAGTTTGAGCGTGCACGTGGTCGCAGAAAGAGCAGGGGTTTCAAGGCATAAGAAAATATTGGCAACCATTCTTGGCTGTTTTGTTTATGAAATAAACATTGTAAACCTACTCTGATAAAACTTTTGTTTCTTTATGCAATAAGGCGTTGTGTGCTAAGCCTTTTTTAACCAGTACATCTTCAATGTAGATGTAGGTGCAATACATAGCATAAGAATTTTGACAAAATTAAAAACCAGGTAGAGACAGAGCTCAAGTGACAGTGATACATAAACTTTTTAAGATTTATGAACAGACAGTGTTAAGAATGTCTGACATAATGTTTGTTGTTGGTATATTTTTTTAGTTAAAAATATTGCTGAATTGTCTTTTATTTTGTTTCCATTATTTAGAGTCAAAGTACTGGTAGCCTCCCCCCCACCCCCTTGTTTTTTATATTCCATAGATGCATTCAATATAGTATCAGAGGGAGACTAAAATTTTGAGACTTCAATATAGATCTAAGTTTAATACATCTTGCTTTCAGAGTGTTATTTTTATAGTTTTCATTTACTAAATGGGTAAATAAGCAGATGAGTCCTGATCCCATCCATGGGTTTCCAGGCTCTCTGAGTTAACACTAATGTATGAAATATTCGGCACATTTCTGTTTAGCAGCAATACCCAAGAGGGCCATACATCAATTAAGTTGTTTAAATAAACCTCTTTTCAAACTTAGTGTAGTTTTGCCTAATTTTACCACACTATAATTAACTAAATGGAGACACTGCAAAGGGAAACCACTATCATAACAAAATGGAAACAACCTGTTTTTATGACATGAATTCCTGGAAATGGATAAAGTCAACACTTTTTTTATCCGGAGGTGTTGACTTTAAGCGGATTCCACTGTATGTCTGATCTACACAGTAGTAGCCAAATAACAGGCTTTGATGCACAGAGTTACTGGTTGAGCATTTTAGACATGAGGGGCTGTTTGAATGATTGATATATGTGGCTGTACAATTGGGCTTGGTTTTAAATGAGGTTACATACCATCTATCTCGCTAGCACACAGCCCGTTAGCAGAGCAGAACATTCAAATTTCCTAAATCATTGATCTATTCCTTGAATTCACCTCAAGCAGACTAATTTTTGTCTAAAATACTGTACATGTATTTCGAATTTATGTAGATGTAAAATTAAAGCTGCTTATCAGCCAGTACAAAAAAAAAAGGGCTATAATGACTGCAATTTTACTTTTTGCTTTTCTAAGATTCTAACTTTTGGTTTTAAATGAGACACTTTTCTTAATGATAATATAAAACACTATATGTAGATAATAAATATTAATGCTGTAAATGGCACTTTTTACTTTAGCATATTTAAAGGACTTGAGTTATCCAAAAATAACAATTCTACTCTAGCAGTAAGAGTATGAACTTATTTAAGTATGGTTTGAAGACAAAACGAACAATTTGAAGGGAAAAAAATCTAGCCAAAAATAGAATACTCCTGTTTATTCATACACAGATTGTAGCATTAAAATCAATACAAATAATATCAAAATGCACAAAGCAAGGACCATCCTAAAATAAGATTTTGTCCATTACTCTTCTATAACAATAAATGCCAATGATACTTGTTTTAAAATACTGGTACAAGGGCGAAAGATCATTCAGAGGTTCAAAGGTACAAAAAAAAAATAAGAAGAGGTTGTGATAACTACTTTTATAGCATGGATTTTTTTTTTTCAAAATGAAACAAGTGGTGTAAATCCTAGATAAAAAGAAACATGAAATTATGATAATGAAGTAAATATAAGATATGATACATGTATAAATAAACTATTTGAAAACTCAATGAAAGGGATAAATGTGTATTTGGCCTTCACTTAAAGTTTGACATGGCGCAAAAAAGCTTCTTGCCTCATGTCAGTAAAGAATATTTTCTGCATAAATTAAATTTGCACGTATCTATATAAAATTTTGTGACAGGCATAACTTTCTTATAATTCATTCAAATGATATGCTTACCAAAGCTTGTCAACAAATCAAAAATGAGAATGAAATTTACCCAATGATCTTGAGAGTATACAGCTTACATAAATTACAAGCCCAGTATAATCCCTTTACATCAACATGCTATGGGAAGAGGATTTGATGTCGATAAATAAAAATATAGTCAAAGAGGAAAAAACAAGGAGTTCAATTTTCATCTCAATGTTTTTCCGTTTCATGCCATAGTGAAACAGGACGAGAAGAGGCTTTGAACAAGTGCTGGAACAGATCAGTAGATTTTTAATCTAGTCTTCACGCAACGACCTGTAGCAAGCAAATGAACGAGAAGCTGTCATGGGCAAACGAGGGGAGAGGAGAGAGAGGAGTATTGGTTGGTACCTAGCAATAGCATACATAAGGCGCATACTAGGCCTACACACCAGAGCATATTTTACTGTACACGTACCTAAGGCCTGGTGATTGAATGACCACTTTCTGAAGAGGGAAAGGCGAGGGGGCGAGGCCCTGACCACCGCACTGAGCCTTGCCAGCAATAGAATGTGAATGGGGGGGGGGTGATGATGACAGCGCGAGATGCACACATGTGCGAGGTAAGCCTCCTATTGAAGTATTATTATACACTGGTGAACATGGCCTACTAAAGCCTGGTGTGTCAGTATACTATAGGCCTAGGGGCTTACTTGGCAGACATGCTGAATAATAAAGAACTAATGTATTGATTGAAAGCACATTTTACACCACGTACCCATAGGAAGCATGTCAATAAAGCAGAGTGTGCAGAAAAGAAGTAGATTTAAGAGAAATAATTAAGTAAAGATATTGAAGGAAAAATTCCGTAATTTGAAAATATGTTGATATAAGTGAATTATACTGTACTGAAATTCAAAAGTATGGAGTTTTGTTTGTTTGGGTTTTTTTTTTTAAATTCAGGTTCATAAATTTAATATGTTGTTACATTTCACTCTTAAAAAACTGGCATAAAGTAGCAAATTACCCATGCCTATAGACAGCAGGACTTTGATTGATCCTAGTATAGTACACATCACACAAAAGCGAAGTGACTCCTATCTTGAAAGAAATAATAGTGGTTCACAAAAGTATCACAAGGCTGGAATGATACACATGCTTTGATTTGTATAAATATCTGAGCTTCATTATGCCAAAAAAATCTGCAAATTTTAAGATTACAATTAGCCTTAATAACTAAATCACAAAGGAAAAAATGCACAATTATTTGGGCAATTTAATCTTCCATGTTTTTGGAATGCAAAGTGAAGCAATGGCACAGAAAGTGAAGCAAAAGGCACTGAATGTATTTGGTTCAGTCATTTAACGATAAAACAAACAAACAAAAATGACAATGCTTTGTCATGTGAGCTGGATTTCCTGACATAAATTTAAAATCTTGTCTAGGCAAGTCTTTTATACATCTATTATGAATTTATAAGATGTTTTTCTTTTCTCATATCCTTAGCAGTGCCTTAGTGGAAAAAGACATGAAGACTAATGATTTTTCAATTGTATGAATTACACCATACATAGTTCTTTTCACAACACAGTCATTCTGCACTTAGGGTAATGATATGAAGCATTCAATGGCAATACATATTCTGATCATAAAACTTTGGATTTAAATAAAGACTAACTGATGAATTTATTTTAAATGTTACAAAAATTTCAAGATTATGATAAATTTAGTAAATGTGCACTTTGACATTCAGAGCAAAGTAAATTGCAGTGTGTGAAAACTGTATAAACGAATACAGTGGAAACCTCAAAAACCGAAGTCTGATTATTCAAATTTCTCATAAACTGAATTTTGCAAGATGATAGGTTTTCTTTTTCTCTTTGGCTTTGTTAGAATCGGACTCTTATTTCGAAGTATTTCTGATTTGATTCTCTTAATTCGAAGTCAATACCACCTCATAAGGCATCATAAAAGTGCTACATGCATCTTTCAAGCAGCAAGCAATGCCAATCACTGCCCAAGAAAGGCTGATCAGTGCGCTAACAAATCAAGAAGGGAGCAGATGCATTAACAATTAAGTGCCAGTAGCAACGTGGGATGGAGGAAGGGAAGGGTTGGTCATTGCACTTGCAGGCTCAGTACACACTCACTGAATGAGTCTTAGACTCTGTTATCCCCATTTTTGTAATTCGAAGATTTAATACATTCCCATACAATTCGAATTATGAGGTTTCCACTGTATATAGAAAGTGCTTCAAAAGTTATCAAGATATTCCAACTCTTGTACTGTTGTATAAATCAGGCACAAAAGTGCACTCATGAGAGAAAATTTTCCAGACAGGTCCTGTGAATCATAAGTTTCCTTTGATGGACATTTTCACTAAATGTATATTTTTCTGATTTATGAAGTCAAATTTGCAAAATAAAAAATGAAACAATCTTCAGTAATTGAAAATTGGGCATGCACAGAACAAAATAGCCCAATATGTTGGTCCTAAATCTTCTATCTATTTTAATTTTATAGACTATAACAGTTAACGAGATAATTTAATACATGTGAATGATTAAATAACTAAACACGAGAATGATTTCCTACTTAAAAACTCAAAGTCTATGGAACTAGAGGCAGAAATAAATAGTGGTAGTAATAATCGCCATGAAGTGAAAAATGTATGCATAGTTTTAAATGTCATTTGGCATGATAGTTCAAATATTGTTATCCTAGCACTAAAAATATGCTCTGAATGAAAAGAGAGTCAAATCACAAACTTTGGCTAAGTATAATCTACTTCCACACTCATACCTCTAAAAGAGCACCTGTGCTTACATCTAATGATCTACTATCTGAGATATCCTTGCCTTTTTCCCTTAGAAATACATGTATTTAACTTCCATTTAACTCTAATAACAGTCCCTCTTCAACATAGAAACACAAAGCTACTTTTTTCATCATTTACTCAACTAGAGTGATCAGCAAGACAAACACAGTGTATGTGTAACTCAGGGATGCCATTATGTAAACCAGTAGCCAAGTTAATACTTCAAACAATGAAGGGGTGTGAATGACAATTGCTGATTGTTCCCTGCTAATACTTGATTCTGTGTTTGCTGATTAACTATATAGTCCCTTGTTGGACACTGAGTCAATAAGCTTGCCCACCACATGGATCAGATTACCATTTTCACAAGACATTGCAACACCTCAACTGGAGGACTTTTAACTATGAAAGTTCAAAGGTTTTGTTTCATTTTTACAAAAAAACAAAACATCAATAATCTTGCGGTCTACAATCTGTTGTAATATGATGCCTAAATTGGCTTGATGAGTAAAGATTCCCTTATCTAAATCTTGACGATATGCCCATTTTCATAAAACATATGCATCAGCTTGTTTACTTATTGGACTTTTAAAGTTCATTGTACTTTATTTTTACCTACCAATATTTACTGCTTCACATAGCACATAAAAAAATTAGAACAAGCCACTGTCTTTCATATTTTCTTGTCGATAGTGGCGAATTTTCTTTGAGACCTTGCTTGGCCGTTATAGGTAGGTTCCAATTATTATTCACTGTTTTACATCCACCAAGTCTTAATAACACTATCTATAATCATGTATATGTTTTCTCTTTTCCAAGAGTAAAATGACCTGTAGCCTGTGAAAATACTATGTTTAAAAATGATGCATAATGCACTGCTAGTGCTATAGAATCCTATCTGTTCATACTTCCTGACTCTGATAGTCTAAAACGTTTATACAAAACAAATAAATTCTTCAAAGGTATTACTTTTACTTGATAAAAGATTTTTGTTTCAAATTAGTAACAGACAGTTTAGCTATCTAATAAAAAAGACATAAAAATTACAATCCAGTCAAGGCTATTCATATTGAATTTAGTTTCAAATTATTCAGACATAGTAGTTACACAATTAAATATATTGACCACAGAATGAAGTATACTTTTAACGCTTTTTTGAGAATTGATACCTAAGTCCATCACACATTGTAGAACTAAGCTAAAGACATTTGGTCTTTGATTGCATGAGTATGTTCCCTACAGAGTACTTTCCATTTATGATTTTCAACAAAGGTACTTTGTAAGGGAAAAATTAGTATACATACATTACAATAAGTTTTGGTATAAGAGTGTTTGCATTTTCTACAGTATATTTCTCAGCAGCAGACTTACAAACATATTGAAAAAAGCAGGACAATATGGGAAAACAGAAAATTATGTAATTTCTTAACTTATTTAAAGATCCTTTTAAAATGTTCATTAGAATTCTATGAATTCTGACAAGAAGTGTTAGAAAGTGCACTGCCTTGCAAAAGCTCATGTTTAAAAGGATCTATAAATAGATTTTACAAAATGAGCCAATTACTGTTATTGTTTCATCAGTGAAAAAATGTAAGAACCAATAACGATAGAGTTTGAAAACAGCCTTCACCACAAATAAAAATAAGAGGTGACAATATCTTAAAAACTGGCATTCACATTTATACTAAATTAGTCCACACAGAAGAAATATGAAAATGTTTTTATATATTGTTCTGCTCTTTTATACATAAATTAAATCAAGGGTAAAACAAAATTAAACATACAAGAGCCATTTTGATTTAGGGATGAATAAAGACATTCTGCAGATATTTACATTTGTATTACAATGCTGAGACAAAAATTATATTATAAAAAAAAAGATAAACAAGAAAGCTTACAACCTAAAAAAAAGGAACATCTGACCAATGAATTAATACTTGAAATTTTGTATACATAAATTTTGGCTTACAAATACAAATGCATAGTTCAGTAAGAGTTATACTATAAGGTTAGCTAGAACTAGTTTCATAATAAACTTATAGCTATATTTTGCATCAGGTGTTCCCTGTCTTTACATTACAGCTATAGCATCATTGATCTTAGATAAATAATTGTTTGAACAAAATACAAAAGTACTATATGTACATAGTTGTGTAAAGAGTGGAACATAACACATATGATTTAAATTTTAATGCCAGAAAACTGTAAACAGAGAGCTACACACCTTTACTCTGTTTATGATATTAAACATGAAATAAAAAGATACTGGTCTTAATGAGGAAAGAAATTGACTTCTTTGACTCTGAAAGTGGAACATAAATGTTGATCTATTAATCTTGACTCTTTCCAACTATTAGATCCTCTATTTCTGATCAACTTAACCTTTGAGATTCAGTATATAAATAAAGAAAATCTTACTCTGGATAATCAACGATTGCCAAAGATCAAAGAACCAAGTAAATGCTTATACAATATAAAAAAAACACAAAAGAGTAAATCTTGATATTTGTTTAATTGAAAATGTGAACCAGCTCTATGTTTGTGAATAACATTTTTTTATTCTAAGTAGAAATATTTAACAAAGATTATGTTAGTAATTTGTTCATGACTGAAAAAATGAATAATGTTTTAAACCAGCCATCTTTAGTTTAACTTGATAGAAACATAAAACGCTTAATATGTGATTAAGTTGATCAAAAGATATTATTTATCTCTCAAATACTTAAATCCCAACAACTTATGTTAAAATATCTCATGCAAGATAATTGCAGAGAGGCTGACAAGTTATCTTTAAATTAGTAGTTTCAAAAAGATATTTTCTAAGTGAAATTGAACCAGACCAAACGTTTTTGGTATTACTTTTTAAAACTATTGCAGACATAGAAGAACAAATAGTTAACAATTTTTCGATCTGTTTTACAGTAAGCAAATGACTAGCGTAAGAATCTGCTTATCTATTCTTTGTTTTTTTTCAATTTCATGTTATCAATGGGAGATGTTTAAAAGCCCTACAATGAGTTGCTGATTATTTCTTTTCACCTTCAAAAAGGTAAACATTCCATCACAATATCAGTATGTTGTAGTGTGATTCATGCTATAGCTTTCTTTAGTTCAAAATTCACTTTGGATGAATTTTGTTTCCTGTGATTCAGCATTAATACTCTTGCACAAAGAATTTGGCCTTTACACTAGGCTTTTGGCTGGCACAATTTATAGGTTTATAAAATAAGCAGACTAGATCTATATATGTATATTGCAAGTCTTAACAATATAATTCTAGAGAGTGTTCTTCTCTTCACATCAGCATTGATGTGCCTATAACGCTATAGGACATTTCAAATTAGTGTAACAAGGCACACATTGATCTTTATTAGTTTTACATCTTATAAGTTACCTGAAGAATCTTGTCACAAAATCACACAAAAAAGTTTTGTATCTAACGGTGAATCCGTTAAAATGAGAGTGAAGGCAGTTATATTTGCTTTCAATTTTTTTTTTCTTTGAATTGTTAAACATTCCCTAAATTTTCCAATGAATGTTGTCGCTGGATTCAATTTATCTTAACTCTGATATATTATTTTATCCACATGTTAGAGGAAAGTGATTTGGTGCATACATTCTCTCTAAATTTTATGTGTGTATGTCATTTGAAATTTTGTCCCTGTTATTGCTTTTTTATTTTCTTCCATTAAAACTCAATGGACTTGTTTTTGCTAGAATATTTCTTCCTCTTAAAATTATGTGAATAAATAACAAAGGAAATGTATTTATACACAAATACACATTTTGCAGATGAAGATCGGCTTAGTTAATTTTGTTCAACATTTAAAATAAAGCTTAGAAATGTGGTAGATAATAAAAACAGGCCATGAGGAAACTCTCTGTCATGGAAAATTAGTTGAATTTGTCAGTGTTCAATCAATAAAAACTATTTAATGGCCATGACTCTGGCAAGTCCAGGCAAAATTTGAGCTTGAATAGGTGCAGGTTCAAATCTCTCACCATCTACCATGATGTTGCCATTCGAGCTGTGGGGCTCTAAGCGAAATGCCAATACTTTGACCACCTCAACATGTGGAGAACTCACGTGGTTGCCTTGGCTGAAGCTGAGAAAGAGACGGAACATATTAGCCTTGGACACTCCTTTGCGTACCATCATCAAATTGATGAGACCATCCTGGAGACGAGCATCTGGAGCAGCCAGCATGTCACTGCCAAGGTGAGTCTGATAGACAGCCATAACCAGAACAAAGTCCCCATCAACACTAGCCCAACCTTCCGGCACAGGTTCCTCAAGAGCAGGTAATAGCGGTGTAGGGACAGGACTGAAGTCTGCTTTCCTCCCTAGATAGGTCTCCTCCTCTATCTCAAATTCATCTCTCCCCGTCTCTGGGAGCCCATCCCCCACTGGGCTCCCTGTGTTTAGGACTGTTATGTGGCTGCTGCTCTTCTCTATTTGCTGACTAATACCATCTGTCACATTCTGCCTGACTGGTAGGGGTCCTGCCTGCTGGTTAGTTGAGCTGCCTGCTAATGTCCTCTCTTCTGAGAAAGAATTGCTTTGATCAAAGTCAAAAGCAGGTTCTTGTTCTGAGGCAAAGCTTTCACCATTTTCCACTATTGGTTGGTCCTCATTTTGTTGTGATAAACCATTCATAGATGGATGAAGCACATAAGCATTATCATTGTTATGATCATCTTGAAGATGATTTGCTTCTCCAGCTCTGCCTGCTGTAGAGAAATTGCCTTGAATGCGTTTCTCTGAGTTATCATTCATATTTCTATCCGTCGCTAAAACACGACTTGTATCTTGATCCCCAACCAAAGAATCTGTATTGCTAAGGGAGCTTGTTTTGCTTGAGCCATTTGTCACATCGTGAAAGCTAGTAATGCTGTCTTCTGCATTTGGCTGGCAATCCTTGTAAGAATTTTCATCCATGCTATAGCTTCTGTGACTTAGCAGCTTAGCTGAAGTTTTGATCCTATCATCCTCAAGAGAGCTAAGTGTAGCTTTGCTACTGCTGCGGCTCCTAAGAGACAATCTTCTAACTTTTGATAAGACTTTGGTGGAATTTCCAGCCAAGGGAACATACTCTGCAACAGGAAGGAACGACACTTTGCCTCTATATGTGCGCAACCCTGAAATATTTATGAAAAAAAAAATAAGAAAAGAAATCAATTGCCACAAACATTTTCAAGATTAATAAAATATGAATAAAGAAAAATAATTCCCTGGGCAAAAAAAAAGGAAACTTATGTCTGAAAAAAACTATTACCTCTGCCATAAAAACAAATTCCTTTAAGTTTTATAATCCTTCAAAGACACCCTTCAACTATCACTACAATATTAATATGTGTGTATATGTATGTTTAGAGATACCACTATCTCTTAATTTTGCCATAATACTCATAAAAAAAACTGACAATTGTCATGATTTTGACATTGGTAAAAGGAACTTTACCCTATTTACCTCAATCTCTCATTTGTAAGATCTTTTTATGTACAAAAATAGGACAAATGCTAATAAAACTGTAGAATTTGTTTTGGAACATTTGTTAACAAATAAATGTTGGACATTATGCATAAACTTTTACTGACAGAGCAAAAAATCTTGGTGTGTTTGTAGATAAATAGGTTTTTGATGGAGTCATATGTCAGCCTCCTATCTAAGCTGGTGTATCTTCACTTGCTGAAAATATGTGCTGTGACAAAACTTTTCAGTGAAACATCAAAAAAGGTGAGCTTTTAGTCTTTCAACTTTCAATTCTTGTATTTCTTTATATATGAATTTACCCAACAACAGCCTGGATAGGCTACAAAGATGCCAAAATAGTGCTGCTAAGAAGGCAACAGGCAGGACTATGTAACAATTCTCTTTAAACATCTACACTGGTTAACAGTAAAAGCACAAATTTCATATAAGACATCGCTTATCTCGTATAATGCCATAATAGCACTGCTCTTCTCTTACCTACTGTCACTGACTCTTTGTTCAAGCAGAAAAAAAACTTCTGAATGTAAAAAGATCTAAAATAAAAAGTATGTCGAAAGAGCTTTCAGTACTATCTAAATCAGCCTACCATAGTAACTGAGAGACACAAATTCAGAAGAAACTTTTGACAATCTCCTGAAACATATTTGTTCTACTACCTTGCTTTGTAAAATGTAAAACCATGTTTTTGTATACATGAATACTTTTTTGTAATTTTATGTTATAATAACTTTAATATAATTTCTTTTCAATGTCATATTCTTTGTGAATGAGATTTCAAAGTGTAAAAGCACTCTGAATGAGTCTTTTTTATGGAGGGCTCTCTAGAAATCATCCACATTATAAAATTGTTATTAACTATTAAAAAAACAACTCATTTCCTCATGCTAGGAAACTACTTTTCAAATTGCTACTTTTTAATGTTGGAAATATCCTATGATGTTTATAAAATCTGATTAGCTTGCTCTGCTTACTACAAGAGAAATCACAACCAAACTGACCAAGAATCCCGACGACAGCACCAACAGTGAATCTAGTCTCCCCCAAGTTGCGATATTTCTCTGTCTCGTAGTCAATGTCCGCCATAATGCCCCAGGTGATGGAGAGAAAGGAGAAGCAGGTACGGTCTGGCAGATGCACAGCTACTAAATCCATGGGAATCACACGATGTTTCACCAGGACAAATGCAGAGTGAAGAACCATGGAGGAGTCAACAGGCTCTCTAACAATGTAAACAAAAAAAAAAAAAGCTGGAATGAATGCCTTTATAAGTAATAAATAATATTAATAGTATTGTTTAATGTTATTGCTAACATGATTTATTTCACTGACAATGTTAAACGAAAAACAAAAAAAGATGCATCCATTATCATTATGTATTTCTCCAAAAAAAAAAAAAAAAAGAAATAATTGAAAAATACAAAAAGGATCCTTCCTATTACAGATAAAAAAAGATGAACTGAATTTTCAAAAGATCAACATAAATGTGTTGCTTCAAATCAATAGATTTTCTAATAAAATTGTGTAAAGAAAAAAATCACGTATTATAGACTTTCTGTTTATATGAATATATATGAATACATACGATTTCAGAGATTTAAACCTCACTAAACCAATATCTTTTCACAAGACAGTGAGATACATATTTAACAACTATGAAAGTATGGTTCACACAACCATATCCAATATGAAAGTGCCTTGTTGAATTATTTTTCTGTAACTTGATCCATCAATCCATCTGTATAATAGCCAAGAATGGTTTTTGCAGAAAGTTATGAAAGAAATTAATACCTAACAATAGTAACATCTGCAAACAGCATAAAGCAAGAGTATTATTTCCTGAAAGATAAGCTGATAGATGAATTTGTTTCAAGTATTCAGATGTGAATCTACCCCCTGCAAGTGATGACTGCAATTATCTCTACTCACCCAGCAGCATAGTTAATGGAGCAGCACAGAGCATTGCCTGATCCACCAGGAAGACAACCAATTGGGGTTTTGAGAGAAGTAGCCCAGTCATCTCTTTGCATAATTCCATTTATAGTCTGATTTCAAAAGATCAAACAAAAAAAAAGTTAATCCTTAAGATACCCAATGCCTTATTAGTAATTTCGCTTATAACTTGTTTAGTTTTGGATTAAAGTTTCCATTCTCATTTAGTTTTTTATAAAGACTGCCAAAACTGTATTATGTTGTGTTCTCCTTGTAGGTTCTTCCCCATGATCATTTGCTTTACACATTTAATGTCAAATTGGCCACCTTTGACATGGATTTGGTCAGAAACGAATCACCATGAGCTTTGACCATTGTCCTTATGTTCGAGTATATATAAAACCTGTCCAAATAAATTATTATCCCACATTCCAAAAGATCATATATGTGTACAGCCAAATCTCAAAAGCAACTCAAAAGAGATAACCCCTCAATGTGTTTTTGATTAAAAAGACATCATAGATATACATATGTATGTTTTCAATAAATAAGCTTGTGACTGAAGACGCCTTTCTAACAAAACATGTTCCCCTAAAATTTTCAACTCTCAATTGGGTAGTTTTATTGTAAGCTTAAGGTAAGATGTTTACAAAAAAAAAAGTTTTTTGAGACACTTAGAATATAATCGAAAATGTTCTATGTCTATATAACAAAGTATACTCTGCATGTGAGATTTCTAAGTATCTTGTGATCAGATATTATGTGTATGAAAGTATTTTGAATTATGTGCATGTGAAACGTGTACTGAGTAGAGAGTATCTGGATCCTAAAGAAGAAGACATAGTTCAAAGAAGAAGAAAGAGAGAGAGAGAGAGAGAGAGAGAGAGAGAGAGAGAGAGAGAGAGAGAGAGAGAGAGAGAGAGAGAGAGAGAGAGAGGAGAAAAGGGGAGACTGCAAGGAACAAAGAGATAGAGACACTCACAGAGAGAAAGATGCTTTTCTTTTCATTAGTGCATAATTAATATCCACACACATATATACACAAGGGTCAGCAAGTACACGAGGGGCAAATTTCATTAAATTAAAGGCCTTACTCTAGCTTCATACCTCGAATATAAGGCCATCTCCAGACACAATAATGATTCCATACCATTCCGAAAGATTTGTCGTTTTCACTAGCTCACTTGCATGACCTGCATGTGCTGTAAAAAGAGGATGAAACAAAAGGTTCAACTTTACACATTCATCACCCCAACACATATAAACTATTTTTTCATCGCTATCACGAGATATTTGTTAGCATTATTTTTCACCACCAGTCTCAGGAGATGTTTAAAGAACTGTTTTCCTGACCAGGAATAAAAAGATATTGCATCACTGAAATTTTTTAGGTTCATTTACAGACATGTACAATCATTTTCAGTGAGTGATCCGAGATATGCGATCCCTTCAAAGTGTAACAAGTTCAGTTTGATTATATTAGTTTTGTGTTCTATGATACATCTCATTTAGTTCCAATATAGCTTGATTATTCAATACAGCATGTCTACTATTTGTGATTATCGACCTATTACACGTAGTCATCAAATATAAAAAAACCACCTTGTTAGACAGGCATAGCTGACAGCTTTAAATCCTTTCAATTAATGGCATATTATGAGCCTAAGTAAAGGACCAGCATAAGAGAAAAGTTGGATTTCTCATCCCTTGGATGCAAGAACACTTTCACTTTCAAATCTGGTCTTGCATAAATTAATCTTTAATAAAATTGTGAAATTATTCTTTAAAAAATTGTTGCCACACTGACGAAATTTGAAAATTTATGTTAATCCATAACAGTAAGTTAATTCTAAGCTTCTAACTGCAGTACTAAGTAGTTTAACTAAGCATCAATGAGTTCACATAATATCATAGGCATCAATGCATGGATTGAAAAACAAAAGTTTCTCTGTATGGCCTTCAATGTTTTTAAAAGTTGTATGAGGAGTTAACAAGCTTTAAAAAAAAAATTCAAAATGAGGCGAAGATTTTTGTGTTCAACATAGAGTTGACATTTACTAATCACATCAGAATTTTCATTACGTTCATTTTCTTCTAGAGATCATGGATACTGCTATTTAAAAAGGAAATAAATTCTTGAGCAATTCAGTTTAAAAATACCAGTCACAGTTGATCAAACAAGGACATGAATCTATCCTGCAGAAGTTGAAGAAATCAAAGGCTTCATACAATGGAAGTTTTAAAAGGCTTAAAACATTTAAAACAAAAACGAAAAAGAAATGTAAACATTCCAAATTCAAACAAATTGTTTTAGCCCCCGTCAAGCAGTACTCAAACCCACAAAGAAAGACCCTGCATGTATACTATAAAGGCTGAAGCTCTTAAATTGCCCCTATTTTCTGCCATCTGAATTGAACTAAAGCATGCAAAACTTATACATGCATGTATTTTTTTTTAATTTTATAACAAGTCTGATACCTACTTGTAACTATTGCTTTGTATGGTATAGAGGCCTCATAGAGAATGGGTATTATGTCCTGTTTGAAGATGGTGTGTGCCTTCCCAGGTCCGCTAAAGGGGTTTATGAGAAACAACCATGGTTTCCTCTCTGGAGGAATGTTCTTTGAAAGATCTGGAAAAAAAATTATTACAAAGGCACATCTAAAATAAGGCATGGTTCGATAGACTGACCCACATATTTTTTTTTCATTACGTCTACTCAGACCTATCACTTATCTGGAAAGTGGATGCTTAAATTTTTATTACAAACTTGCAGTTTAAATTTCTACTCTGAATTTGTGTATACTTCTAAATTTTGTGTAAAATTCCATCTTCCAGTATATTGCACATACTGCTTATGCAAAGGAATAATCTGCATACTAACAAACACTCTAGAACAAACAAACACAGGCATGTTGATGCATTTAGCTACAGCTTTAGAAAGGGGTGACTGGTTTACTGGGTGAGCCAAGTTAACTCTCAATTTGCAACCCAGAAGGTCTCTCTTCTGCGAGTCAACATCACTATCTCTCAAAACTTAAACTAATTCATCAAATTATTGCTCAATGCCACAAACAAATGCAACATCAAGCTCACATTCTCCTTTACATAAACAAATACTTCCCAATCCAACACAACTGATGTCTACTTCCCCATAGATCTGTAAAAACTAACACAGATTCATCTATTAAACACATCTATATCAAAAACATCAGTTACTGAGTAGATTTAGGCACATCTCTTGGGATTTTATGACAAGGAAATGATGACACCCCTCTGACTCAAGAAGACCACAACAAAATAAGTACAGTGTAGAAAAATACAAACATAGCAATAAAAATACTTTGCGCTTCAAAACATCAGGTCAGCCCATGGTTTTTGAAAAATCTGTTGCACCTAGAAAATTGTCTTCATCAGTTCCCTTTCTTCTTAGAAAGAAAGACAGATTTGGTCATGGAAGTTTATAAATCTAGCAAAGACATAGAAAGCAATAAACTTAAGTGCTTAAAAGACTAAAGGGAGAAGCTAGAAGAAATTTAGAGGGAACAATAGAACTAAATGAAGAAGTTCTAGCTATGAAAGAAAAAAATGAGAATATAATTTATCATCATTTTAATTTGTAGACCAGATCTTCTTTTTAAATCATAGGTGCAACCCGCCATAATGTATGGTGATATATCATAAGCCAGAGAAGAGGTAAAAGGAAGAACAAAATAGTTTGATGGCACAAAAAATAAGATATCTACAGTCAGGACATACCATTCATTAAACACATGAAATATTTCATGAAAAAAAGCTTTGAACAAATAATAGGCAAATGGCACCATGCATACCAGCCAAAGTCAAGACCTAGATCAAAACTGGAAGAGGTCATGGTAAAAGCAGTTTTAAAATAGCATTCCAGAGTTTCAACACTTGTGATTCAAAACTAAAGAATAGCGCCAACCTGGCAGCTAGGCCTATAGCAAAAGTGCCTGACATCACAAATAATACAAGTTTTCATAAACAATGAAATGGCATGGAACAGACTAAGATTTATACTAATTATAAGACTATTTGCTTGTTTCTCTGCAAATTATAACTATAAGTTAATGAGTATTTATAAGGATTGTATGGATCATGAGGGACATACTCATGTCTATGGTGCTATGTTAATTATTGGCAAGCATTACATTCAAAGTGAGCGTGATGCTGCAGGCAAGCCTAGAAGCTTTCTGCCATTTAATGCTTGCAAAACTGAAGGAAAAAATCAGCTTTAAGAAAAAAGCCAAAATCCACAGCCTATTGCTAAACATAGATTTACTGTGTATCACTTAGTACCTTCATACCTTCAAATCCTAGTGGGAGCAGTACTCATGTTTAAGCACTATAAAAAAGTATAACAATTTGGTAGTTCTAAGATATTCTTCATACTGACCAGAAAATTCAGAAGAAAATCCTTACTTTCAGGCATCATATTTTTGTTAGAGAGTGAGAAATATAGATGAAACTGGGAGAAAGTCTTGCCACTTAAACTAAGGATCACAGTTCATGAAGACATGCAATGATGTGCCAAGCTGAGTAAAAGGCTTTTAGAGAGCTCTTGATAAATTAAAACTCAAAGAGAGAAAACATGTTTGAAAGGCTTTATGACTAGTACTGGATAAGAAGAACATTGTTACTAAGCTTTTCATGGTGATAGATGTCTAAGAAATCATTGCCACAGATATAATACAAAGTTACACTCTCTTTGCTCTTCACTTTAAAAAAGCTTTAAAATGTTATAAAGCAGCCAGCATCCTAGTATCCAGTTACCCTCTCTCATTAAGTGTCTTGCAGAAATAGCAACAACTATCACAACATATGTATAGGTTTACCCATATATCATATGATCTCATTAGTTACTCATTCATATCAATTGCTTATGCATATATGTATCATGAATATAATATTCCATTTATTGAAGATCTGCTGTTGCAAAAACCCATACTATATAATCTCTCAGAGGGAGATCCAAATATGGTGAAAATGCTTTCTGCTGATTTTGGCACTATGCAGCAGCATTGTGGTAATTTTACCACGATCAATCAGTTAGTATCTAGGGTTATCATCTTAAACATCATTTTATAACAAGTCTAAAGGCCTACTATTGCAACATTGCTGATACTTATGGGTCTGATGTTGCTCTTTTTTGCTTGGAGCTTAACTTCTAATGACATCATGAATTTCATCCATCAGAAGAATCTCCGCCGGTCAATTAGCTACCTAGACCCTAGTAAGGGTAATACCACAGTTTTGCAGTCCCCCTTCTATGTTGACAGTGCGGCCATAATGGATGCAATACACTGGCCACATTTTCACTGCATATCAAAATCAAGGCACTGATCTAAACAAATTACTACATTGCAAAAATCTAAGGGCAACTTCTTCAGCAGAGGCATTCCAGTGCAAAATATTGAACTTGTTTTGATTATTTTTAACAACAATCTGGCCATTTGTGGCGTCATTTTTTTACATCCAACCGGGACCGCAAAACTGCAGTATTATCCTAGTTAGCTTATTAATGATTGAGATTAAATTAATTCAAAATAAAACGTTTTTTACTAGGCTAGATTCAAAATGTGCTACTTGATGTTATGCATCTATTATAAATTAATGCAAGTGTAACCATCATTTTCTTTATATCGATTTGATCTAGATCTAGGTAGAGGCTAAAAATTTAGCTTTAAATCAATATTTAATATCAGCATACCATGATATTTATAACGTTTAGATTTAAGATCTAGTCTAAATTATGTTGCAGACTTTTGCACTTTCACTGTATTGCTAATTAAACAAAATAAAAATAATATGAGCTACATTAGAAAGATGAATTACCTTGCAGGTTTAGGGGTAATTCTCTAGTAAGACAGTTGATGACATTGTGCCATGTGTATGCCTCACTTCTTCTTTCTTGAAACTCTTCAGATGAATTTGATGTCGATGGTATTTCAAATGCAAATATTTGGCGTTGTCGTATTTGTTTGCTGCTAAGTTTCTTTTTGACAAATGGGTAGGCAAATATAACAAATCCACAAGAAAACGGATTCAAAGCATTTCTAATTTGGCGCATGAAATTAGGGGGTTCAACAAAGCTGAACTCGACATCGTTGATTTTATCACAATCGTCTGTTGTCGAAACCTGAGTGCTCTGAATATCACTTTTATTTAGACTATGGCAACCGATTATATCACTAATTTTAAGCAATGACTCTTCGTAGGTACTGTTATTATTAGAAACTGGTGAAAAATAGATCCCTCGATGACTGAGAGTTACTTTATATCGGCCTTTCCTCTTGGGTAGCAAGAGGAAGTCTCTCTCCATGATCACTTCATCTCTACGCGACGCCATTTTGACGCAATATAGCTCATGTGATAAAAATTTTTACCAATGTCATGTGATCACACATCTTTTTCTTCTTGGAAAAAGTTATCATGCTTTGGACCCATCACACCCTTTGTCCATATTCACTCGCTTTGATTAGTCTTCTTGCTGCAAAGGCATGAATAAAAAGAAACGAAATATTTATGAATTTCAAGTCTTAAATATTTAATGTGTTCGTTAAAAACTGGAATGTAAACTTCAGCGCTATAGGGAGGACCATACCAGTGCCTTTGCGTTTTGTTTTATGATCTGCGCCAAACACGTGTACTGGACACATTAATGCCAAAAATACCCGCTACCAGTGACCTTTGTGATGTTTGTTTCACAGTAGATCAATCAAATATTGTGCCAGGATTAAACATTGCTTTATGGTTATGTCAAAATATGTAACAACTTTGCACAGTGTTCAGGTGCATTGCGATTACGCGAAGAAAAATGAGGTCGTGAGATGCTGCCAATATAATGAATTGTTATTGTAAATTAGGAAATAAAATGCTTATTAAACACACCCTTGCTGCAGGAAGGTTTTTGTTTTTTTAAATAATCACATCGTATTTTCATTTAGTGAAGACAGAGATTAATCGAACGGGCTACCATGCACTGACGTTGTGTTACAAAGGCTTAATCCTTACAGATAGATACCTGGGTTTTTATTTTTGTTCAGTTTGCTGTTGTAGTAGTTGATAGATGCCAATGCCTTTGTTATTCTATTTGTTGCTGTTTTTTATGTGATATAATATGATTGTTTTGTTTTCCGTTCTCGCGTTTCTCCAATAGGCCTATATACGCTAAACCCTAGTGTCAGAGGAATTGAGTGTAGAAAATGGAAATATATAACTCTAATGTCTGTTGGGATCACATAGATGCCTTCTCAGCCTTTTTATAAATCGATGGAAAGGTTCCGAATCTGCTTTAAGCAAACTGGAGCATTTAAACCTTTGTAATCCGATTCAGACGTACCTACCGCACCGCATAATGCTGCAATACCGTATCGAGTTCGAATCTCATAAAGGGCGTGCATTTTTTCGATCATTTTCTACCAACTACTCCTAAGTTCTAACAAAGTACTATCTAAAGCCTTAGATCTAGAGGAGGCAAACCACTGGGTTAATATAAGTAAGAATTATAAGAGCTAGAATTTTAGGTAGTGCTCAGCGGTGGTTAGAGTAAGGCTTTTAAGTAAAAATGACCGAAAATGCTTGAATTGGTGGGATTAGAACCATCGATTTATAGATTTTTCGGCACCCATCGCCTTGCCACTCTAAGAGAACATAGCCTATAAATCGATGGTTCTAATCCCACCAATTCAAGCATTTTCACTTAAAAGCCTTACTCTAACCACTGCTGAGCACTACCTAAAATTCTAGCTCTTATAATTCTTATCTAAAGCCTTAGCTTTATGTAATTTATACCGGTAGGTAGACAAGTCACTAACCTCTCACGAATAAATATTGTAGTTTACCAGTTTATGACAGGTTTCCTATATATATGCTTTGGCTCTTCTTTGCTTGACCAAATATAACTAATGGATTTTATGTTTAGGTTTTACGTTTTCATTAGACATAAAGTAATAGAGAGAAATAAAATAATATTCAAAATAATTATTCAAAATGATTATAAATAAATTATTTAATAATGCATAGCGTCAAGATTATAAGCCATAGGCTAATAATTGAAAATGAAATCACGATAAAAAAAAAAAAAACAATTAAAAAGAGACGATGTGTTTAACGGATATAGTTATAGTATATATATATATATATATATATATATATATATATATATATATATATATATATATATATATATATATATATATAGGATATAGTGGTTCTTTTTCCTCATTAATTATTTATGTAGATTGTTTGTTGTTGTTTTTTATTATTCGTTTGCTTGTTGTTGATTTTTCAAATTAATTTTCGGAGTTTTCCATCGCATCTACATTATCTTTAATTCAGTAAATAGGCCTAAAGTGTTCGAACAGCTTGTGACCTTTTTCCAAAAAAAAAAAAAAAATGTTATGGCTCTTTGCCCCATGTCCTGTAACTTTTGTTTTAGCACACATGCTGATCTTATATTAGTTTTCGAACTTTTGGCATCGTTATTTATCTAGGTGCAACAGTAATAATACACAACTTTCATATGATAGCGACATACAGGTCTCATGTTGAATGTCATAAAACCAAAAGGTATAACTCTTTGAGGAGAAATTCGATGAGAAAACAATTGAAGTGGCTGAGGAATGGCTGATGAAATGGAAATTTATACTGCATCTTCAAGCCTTCCTATTCCTCTTTTACATTTATTAACATGGTTAAATAGCGCAATAAACGAACTCGAATCATTTAAATTTTTTTTGCAATTTTTATCACTTATTCATCTTTTGACTTCGTATTTGTATTGTTTGGCAAAATTGCATTTGAAGACAAGAGGGGAATGACAATACGACAACACAGCCTCCTGAAAACGATCTAAAATAAATAGGCCTATATATTTCATTGCCAATTTAAACACTTGCATTCCGATATTGCCGGATGCGAAGGCGGCGAATGTAATTATAAAATATCATAAACAAATGTGGTTCTTTTTTTTTTTCATTTACAGCATATCTTATGTTACTTTTCAACAGATTTCGGATAGATGTAAACTTAAAGAGCATTTTGTGTGTAGCGTGCAGGCCCATAGCACGATAAAGTTACACGTAGATAACGTACAAAATGTATTCTATTTTGGGTGCTTGACCTATAATTAGACCGCCTCGCCGAAAATTCGCGATAGTCCTTGGCAATATAGAGAGGGTTTAGCTTACATTAGTTATGAAGAACCATCAAAGCATAATTATTAGACCACCGTTTCATGACATTGCATATTGAGTATTGATCGAAACCACAAAACCGTTTCAGCGATAAACAGAACTTGATCCGGATTGCTGAAATAATAATTGACACAATAACCACCCGGTGTGTCACATAACTAATCACTGTGACACAGTTGTCTTGTAAATTGTATTAAGTAGTTAAGGTTTATCTCCTGTTAATTGAGACATTTTGTTACATGATGACTAATAAACACGTAACATTTAACAATATTATCATTGATATTACTATGAGTTGCATTGACATTTCCCCTTTAATAAGGTACGAGGTCCGTTTCATAAATAAGTTTCCCACCTCCATAAATCAACAACCAAAAGGCATAAGATGATGAAATTTGGCACAGATTGCCTTTAATATTTGACCTATTCAACGTAACATCCACCATTGTTGGCGCATTTCTCTATCCGTTGTAACCAGTCTTTAAATGCAGTGACGTAAGAACATTTGTCCAGGTTCTTTATTGCTACTTTCGTAGCCTGAATAATGTCCTCTTCTGTTTCAAATCGCTGGCCGCGAAGATGTTCTTTCCTTTTAGGGAATAGGTGAAAATCACAGGGAGCAAGGTCAGGTGAATAGCGAGGATGCTCCAGCAGTTCCCAATTGTAGCCAGCCAAAACGTCTGTCACTGCCCGGGCCGTATGGACTGGCGCATTATCGTGTTGAAACAAGATGCCTGACTCCAACAGCCCGGGTCGTTTCTTTCGAATGGCAGGTCTGAGTTTGTCTTGCAGCACCTTCTTGTAGTACTGTGCATTGATTGTGGTGCCTATAGGTCCAGGCCAGCGCAGAATCATACCATTCATGTAAAAAAAGATCATGTGCATGACCTTGAGAGCCCCTTGTTTGCGTCGAACTTTCTCTGGACGAGACTCATCAAAGTCTCTCCATTCGGCTGACTGCCGCTTTGTTTCAGGATCCTAGGAATACACCCAAGTCTCATCACCGGTTATCATCCGACCCAAAAAGACATTTTGCTCAGTTTGAAATCTCCGCAAAAAGTTTCTGGAAAAATTGACCCTTGACTCCTTCTGCTCATCTGTCAGCAAATGTGGAATCCATTTTGAAAACTTCTTCTTCTTATTCAGTTTGTTGGTTAGAACTCTAAACACGGATGTTCTAGACATCGATGTTTCCGTAGAAATCTCCTCACAAGTTTTTCGTCTGTCATCACTCAATGAAACGAGAACTTTAGAAATGTTTGCATCCCCGCATGCTGTCACAGGTCGGCCAGGACGAGGTTCATCTTCCATGTCATCTCGTCCCTCTGAAACAGGTTTTACCCACTTTCTTACCGTCTGAATAGAAGGAGCATTTTCTCTTAAAACAGTCACTAGATCTTTGTGAATGCATGATGCATCTTTTCCCAAAATAACAGAAAATTTGATGATGACACGGATGTCATATCTTGAAAAATTTTGGTGTGCCGGTGAGCTTTCTATTATGCCGGCCATTTTGCTCCAACGGACTTCAGAAAAGTAAATGCTATTTTGTATCCGTTCAACATAGAGCCACAAAATTTTATTGCAAATTCCCACAAGGTTTGATCCTTCAGTGTGCCAAATTTCATGTACATAGCTTAGACGGTTTTAATTTTATAGAGTAGGGAAACTTATTTATGAAACGGACCTCGTATAGTCTTCCTGTATGACTCTGCCACATTTGTTTTGTTTTTGTTTTTGCTTTGTTTTGTTTTTTTTTTTGTTGTTGGTTTTTTTCCCCAATGAAGCTCTTCGTGGCGTTTCTCATATCTCATATTTCGAGGCTTTACATCAGCTGTTGATTTTATTGTGTTTCATGTGCTGCAAGCCACATACCAGTTATGCATTTATTACGCTGCGTTCGTCTCCACGTAAGCAAAAAACGATTTTATTGGGAGAATCATGATGGGGAAGCGGTTGTGAAGGTTATGGCCGCTCTTAAAAACAGTTTGCCCTTCACCTCCCAGTGGTCTAGAAAATAAATTATGAGATCACAACTTGACAGAAATCACTGTTAAACGAGTTTGATATCAGTACACAAATCAAGCAGAAAAAAAAGCAGCGGCTCCCTGCATATTGCACCTTACACTGATAAAGGCATTGCGTGTTGCCTCATTAGAAGTACATGTAGTGTTTCTTTTTTTAATATTTTGATTGATCACAACTATTTCTTAACGAATTAAAAAAAAAAAACACAGAAGAATAGCTGGTAATTTTGCTGATAATAGTTGTATTATGACCATGAATATAACCTATTGTTTCCTTTTTTTTTTTTTTTTTTTTTTGGGGGGGGGGGAGGGAAGAGAGAGAACGGAAAAAAGGAAAAAATAAAAAAATAACAACAAAAAAAGCAACAGATTTCTCTCTCTCTCTCTCTCTCTCTCTCTTTCTGTATATTTATATATATATATATACCTAAACTAAAAGACAGGAATATCGAACACACCATCCAATGGGAAATGATTAAAAAAGTCAGACCATATACACCAGAAAAAAAGCTTGTGCAAACTTTGTTTGGAAGAAAAATATCAAATTTTAACCAAAGCTCCCTCCCTAAACAAAAGAAAAGAGATTTTCTCTCACTGCGTGCACAGAAAGCGTTTCCTGCTGTCAAACGTGAACACAAACCACTGACCATAAACATCTGAAGAGAGCCGCACGGGCTCGAAACTCTGGAGTCATGGCAAAGCAAGATTTAAACTAGGTAATCAATGTGTCATTATCATTATATATATTATAACTTCTTTTTTAAACTAAGGTAGAATCACGAGGCCTCACCGGAAAATAATCGAATCCATCGGTGCAAATTTTCTCTGCTTTCAAAATTAATGCTGGTCCACAAATTAGCGTCGGAGCTGCTAATGATGGCATAAGATTATCAGGCTTGTTCCTGCACCCCCACCCTCCTATGGATCGGAAAAACCAAAGCAATAAAGATAAAGCAGTTTGGTCACAACCTTTTCACCTCCTCTTTGAACAACATTGACAAAACATAACATAGGTGGAAAACAAAGTGGCAGGTATTATGACTATAGAACTATCTTGTTGCAGAACAGAAAATGCTATGAGCAGGATATGGTATCGCCCTATCTCTAGAAAATTTCAATATCTTATCAAAGCAAAGGCTAGACCATGAAAAAGTGTTGTTTTTTTTTTTTAATAGTCTCGTCAATACATTAAGCGGTTGAGGTAGCATTGAAGAACCGGCACTGGCGTTGGTACAAGACTCATATTACATTTGAAATAAGAAAAACAAAACAATGTAGTAAAAAGTGGGTCCCAAAATGAAAATCCGTGTATTCATCATTTCATGTCAATACGATCCCACAATAACAATAGACTTTAATTTATAGTACCGGATAATGTACATGTGATGATGAGACAGAACAAGCGAAGCAGGTGAGATGCGAGAAAGTTTTTTTGCCCGCCTTATCGGCTGCTGGATTGAACTGTTTTCCATTTAAAAATGAACTATTGAGTATGTTAATCTAATTCATTCATTCTATCTTATCTAACCAATTGCGCAAACATTGTTGATGTAGAACTAAATGATACACACATCTCTCGAAGGCGGGTTGGAAAGGTATTATTGATGTAGACTTCAAATGTTTGGTTCTTTCCGAGACGGACATGGGGAAAATCAAAATACCTGAGCTGCGCCAGACAGTCATCACTTACTCGGCACCAGTCCATGTTTTCTCCACAGTTACATCTTCCATGGCTCTAGGAAACGGGTCTTGTACGAGTTGTAGAATGAGAAATCAGTTTTGTAGGTACTAGCGTCAGATAAAGTAGCCTAAGTCCATTGAAGTAGTCTATAATGGTAAGCAGAATCCAGCACTAACATGAATGTTTTAAACGGAAGAGGCGCTTTGGAAGCACTGTACTGGTAAGCTAAGTTTTGCTGTCACAGGTCTTGAGTAGACACTCGCCCAGGGTGGGGGGAATACAGTTGTTTGTTTGTTTTTTTTTAATTTGAGACAATGGATAGATAAGTTGATGGGAAAAATAGCAGATGGTGAGTTCCATTTAACTTTGGGTCTTCCCTGGAGATGAGGAAAGAATCATCTTGCAATGTACGGTACTGACTTCCCTATTTACGACTTCGACAATTTAAATGATAAAAAGATGTGTCTGGTTCAGTGATACTGGTCTAAGCAAACCAATCGCTCGAGTCAGTGGAGGCTGGAGGCTGTGGAACTGGTTTCTTGTTTTGGTGCGAAACCTGCTTCGTCAGAAAATCTATAGGAATGCGTTTATCATGAGAAGTGTGGAGAGTACTGGGAATACCTTCTAACTCGTTTTAATATAGTAATAGTAGTAGTAGTAGTAGTAGTGGTAGTAGTAGTAGTAGTAGTAGTAGTAGTAGTAGTAGTAGTAGTAGTAGTAGTAGTAGTAGTAGTAGTAGTAGTAGTAGTAGTAGTAGTAGTAGTAGTAGTAGTAGTAGTAGTAGTAGTAGTAGTAGTAGTAGTAGTAGTAGTAGTAGTAGTAGTAGCAGCAGTAGTAGAAGCAGCAGTGGAAGCAGTGGCTGTAGTGGTAGTGGTAGTAGTAGTAGTAGTAGTAGTAGTAGTAGTAGTAATAGTAGTCTTCATGTCACCAAATCTGGCCCTTTTTACAAAAAGTTTGCTGTAGTAGCTGTAGGTATGGCGCCAATTTTATTTCTTTAAGAAAATGAAAAAGTATTTTTTATTTCGAGTACAGTTTACTTTTAAAAAAGTGCAAATATTTTCAGGGTAATAAAAATCTGCAGCAAGTTGTACAAGAATTTTTCTCTTGTTTTGTGATTGCAAAAATGACACACACATACATATATATATATATATATATATATATATATATATATATATATATATATATATGCTAAATTGCTATACAACATAATCTTTCAAGGAGTGAAGCCAAAATAGTCATCACTTGGTGTGTAACAGAGGAAGTGAATTGTAAATGAGAAAATACCACAATGCGCAAAATATATATGAGTGATAGTAAGTGTGATATACCAACCTTGAAATACCCATAAGTAGTTTTACCTATTGTGTCAAATACAGGATGTGACTGAGAGGAATGGCTCTGCATGAAATTATAAAGGTCATTTTTTGTTTCCAAATCAGACAAAATATAAGTAATAGGCTTCTGTAAGCGACACTTAAAAATGAGAAACGTCAGACTAGATATAAAATCTTTGAGCAGTTTTTTATGTTGAAATTGGGCTTTTAACTATAAAATATAAAAATATCAAAATCTAAAAATCAGTTTGAGAAACTTTCACAAGTCTCCTGATCCCACTCTTAAAAAATAATATCTCTAGTCCATAAAGGCAAATATTTTCAAACTTCTCAATGAATATGATGAATAAACTTCACAAAGTTTCTCTTACTTACTCTAATGGATCTGTCAATATTTTCATAAAAAACCTAATAAGAGCAGACACCCCTATTAAAACTTTGAACTGTGCAATCAATTCCAATATTTTACAGGGCTCTGCCAAGCCTCTTGTGCAAAATATTTATAAACTGAGAATGAGATTTAAAATATAGACAGCCCTATCTTATGGCTGTTCAATTTTGGACAGCAAAACCTTAAGACCCTACAGTAAGTGGATGAAAGATTTTTGGCCATAAAATATTACCAGGCAGTCGTCTGTTAGTGTTACATTATTCTATTTTATAATTTTAACTAAAAGTCTGCAATGCTCATCAAAGATTTGTATCTTTGATATAGCCCATCCACGAAAAGAGCATCTCTGCATATCAAGCAAACCCCAGCAGATCAAGATGAAACAGTGGAGACTCTAAACTCAGCTATCAACAATGTGAACCACCAATGAATACCCAAGCAAATGCAGTCCAGAATTGATTACTTGAATTGAAGTTTGATATGAGAAAGCTGTGTTTGAAGATTTAATAATTATTACATTTTATAAACTACATAGATTTATAGTCTTTCTTTGTATCACCATGGTAGGAGATTCATGCATAAATAAAGGTAAAAAAAAAACAAAACACCCTCAATCTTCTGCTTTCATTTTGATGTTACAGCATTTAATGAAATTTGAAGAATTTCCTGATGTTAAAGTTAACTGTCACTTTTTTTTTTAATATCTACAGTCATGTGCAAGACTGACTGACTATGGGTGGATCCAGAGAGGCTTGGTGTCATCAGCACTCTTGCAAGGATAAGATTTTGTGACTTTGAGGGATCAATGTTTAATCTGATGGTGCTCAGCTGCATGGAGCACATGTTTCAACCCCTGAGCCATCAGAACTCCCTTATTCAAGAAAAAAAGCAACAAAACAATACCTCACTGATCAGATCAATACTGATGATACACTCAAATCATCAGTAATAACTTAGGATTATCTTGTTAATCCAAACAATTTTTTTTTTTCAAAGCAGTGTTTCTTACTCATAATGCTCTACATTCAACAGGAAGAAAACAGGTAACTGGTTTTCTCTCTCTAAAAGAATTTCAACAAAAACATGATTTTCCCTCAATCAATAATCTTTGTTTTTACAAGAGCACTTTTCCTTTGATGCAAGTTTAGGATACTTCTATCTTTCACAAGATAGGGTCTTTTTTTTTACTATGATTGAAAATGTTGATTTGTGGACACTGGCTGTTGTTTATCTTCAGCACTTCCCCAATTAGCTTAAATAAAGCATGAACAAAAACTGAAAACAGCATAACAATAAGAGCAACAGAGAGAAAAAAATGGCAACCTGTAACATAATACTAGAACCTGGTTTATTACATGAATTATATTTGCTAAAAAGCTCCACTATTACAAACACATGTGGTAAGATTACAAGGTAAAAGGAATATTAATCAATCAATGCTCTTCTATTTTTTGCTTTCTCTAACAATGGTTTTATAGTTAAATGCAACCAAATCATTAATTTGTAAAATTGTAAAAAATATCTTTAAAACTTTACTGTAGAAAGCATGTAAACTGTTAAAAAAAAACTTTGGTATGATAACAATATGTATACTTATCTGTACATTTCAGAATCTAAAATGAGATTACTGTTACACAATGTATATATTTTGGTAAAGATAAATGCAGTAAATGCAGAAAAAAAAAATCATGATTATTTGATTTGATACTTTGTTTTAGGATAAATCATTACTTGTTAATGTAAACTTATAAATTTTCTGCAGACAACGTACCAATCCTTAAACAGAATTCTTATTGAAATGAGAGCATTAAAATATTCGTTTGATGAAGCAGCATAATAATCAATTCATCTATTAAGTAAAATTTGAGAAGAATGAGAATAAAGCTGTTCTACGTGATAATTTAAGAAAAAAAATATTTTTTAAAAATTAAATACACCAAATTCTCAAATTTTCATTCCTTAATTCTTGTTTCAATATCTTTTTTTTTTTTAAAGTTAATTACAAAGAACACAAAGAGAGATTAACTTGTCTTAAAAATTGTGACAGTTTAAAGCTTTTTAAATAAACTAAGGAACATATTGCTTGTTGTTTAAACGTCGTAAAAAAAATATAAAAGAGATTATCTTTCTTTTCCAAGTATGTGTAAATGCATCTCAGAGATTCTGTAAAGATAAGATTTTCTGCCATGACTCCACAGATCTCCTTTCACAAACATTATCCACTTAAAAAGAAGAGCAAATGCAAACTGCTTTACAATAAAGATTCAAGCAAATATAGATTCAGGAATGTTCTAAATGGAATGACTTAGTAACTTGAAAAATAAGTGCAGAAAATCTATGCCTAGAATGTTCAGCACCAAAAAACCAGTGAAAAAAAATGTTTTCTGATTGCAGTAGTAAAAATTTATAGGGCATCAAAAAAATATTCTAAAAGGCAGAAAAATGTTTGTTCAGACTAGTTCTGAGATAGATCACTGACAAAAAACATGCACACAGTTTAATTTTAATATGGGTTTGCATATTTGAAAGTAGCTAGGATACATATGTTAAGAGCATTATGAACTTCAAAAGACTAAGACAAGAGGAAATTAGGGCTTTAAACAAAAATAATTGACTACACGGCAAGTACAAAATTTGAACACTTTAAAAAGCACCTTTAAAATTATTTGGAAGACAAGTAAAAAAATTATTACCAAAACTAAAGTGACATTTTTTTTACAAAAGAACTATACTTGAGTGATGTAAACATGACTGAGTCCCAAAATTTGCCATACAAAAACTAACATTAAAAAAAATGGTTGGTTAATAAAAAGCTGTTTGGCGAACATTGCATGATGTCTTACATCTAAGTAAGCATTTTTAATTCCATTGCTCTTAAGTACACAGTATTCAATTAGAAAAAAAAAAAAAGTAGGAATGGCTAATAATACAAAGGAAGTTACAAAAAATTCGTTGGCTAGCTTTGAAGCTGGGCATACACCTCCGTAGAGAGCAAAGTCCTTTCAGGATCATTCAAATGTTTCTGTCAATCAGTAAGAAAATTGACGTTTGATATTATATATATTTATGAAATAACATTTATAACATGGTTACAAAAAAAGGACTAAAATTACGTTACAACATCTGTCCAAAGAATATATGCATGTTTTGTTTTTACGCATAAAAAACTTCCCATGTCAGCTTGTTCGTGAGATCGTATGTTCAACACTCGAGATAATAGATGCAGCTTGATTTAAATAAGACATTTAGGTTCAATGTAGCTGAACAATAAGAAACCTTAACTTCTGTTTGACCTGCCAAAGCTGCTATGTCAACACCTCATAAAGTCATATCAAAATTCTAAGTCATTTAGGACCATAAATAACTCTAGCTTTCCACATTTCTGTTGGATATTATTATAATCCTGTAGTTTTAATATTTTAGATACTTAACATTTACAAGAAAAAAAACATCAGGTTATTTGATATGAAATACATTTTATCATGACTTCAGCAAGCTAATTTACACGCCAGTATGCCCTTAACAGACATAGAGAGAAGAGGTATTTTATCTTACTTTGCAAGTATGTAAATGGCCTTTGAAAAAAAATCTAAACATGGTCTAGTTAGAAAACTTCTGCACCAATTTGCTCTGTATTTCAAAGGCATAGAACTTAGGGTTTAAGAAAACAGATTCTCAGATCTAAGAATATCTTATTCTTTTTGGCAGGCTTTCAATTCTCTCTGTAAATTGAGAAGCTTTTCTCAACCAAGATTACATATAATTCACTGCTACAAATAGTACTGGAAGAAATGACACAATAGTTATTTTGATTTTGATTTAGATTAACCCTTTCAACAGTTCAAATCTCTAATTAATCTAGAAAAGACCTACATCTACCCTTATACTTTAGAGAGACTAGATCCAGATCAATAAATGTATTTTATCTATATCTTTTAGACCTCACTTAATCTCAATTGAATCTTGATCTGGCCTGAACTGGACCAGTGAAATTTAGATTCTAGAGGCGATTGGATCTTGCCATCTAGATCTAGTTTTGATCTACATTATTTGCCACAATGAATAAATTTTAAAAAAATCCTTATCTGAATAATCCAGACTTATATTAAGAACTTAAAGCACTGAAAAAAATATGTCAACTAAAAACAGAAATTTAGCAATCTAAAGTAACAGCATAGAAGTTAAAGAAGCATGGGAATCAAAAATAGAAAGAATTCCTAGAATGTGATTTTAGTATTAAAGATTTCTTAGTTCTGTTAGTAACAGCTAGTCTATATCCACATCTGTCAGACCATTTAGAGTCTTTAAAATTAAAACAGAAGCAAAGATTTTTTTTAACGAAAGTACCTGGGAGTAAATAGTATGGGACTAACGTATAAATTTTAATTTAGTTGCAGAAATACTTGTATCCTTGAGTTTGTCTAGTAAAAAGATGAAGTTAAAAAAAAAAAATTTAATATGAAGTTGAAGAGCGAAAAATGATTTAGCCAAGAGCACCAATTTACTGAAATATACCTGTAATGCTACTGATAAATGTCAAGAAAAGATACCTGTAGGTGCAGACAGGTGTTTGTGATTGTTCCATCAGATTTTTTCACACCAAAAAGACTGAATTCTCAGATGGAATATCATCTTTCAAAATGTCATGGTGTTAATGGATCAAATTGAAAATTAATAACCAATCAAGACTAGCATGTATGACAAAATTGAAGAGCTTTATAAACTGCCGATATGGAGACAAAGATCCAGCTTCTATTTCTTTTTTTTTTGATAATGATTTGTTTTCATAGGATTACTTCATAGAGCCTGTTCACAAGATGATCTCAGATCTTTCAGCATCAATAAAGTTGATCTTAATTCACTTGTGTGTTGATCCAAATCCTAGATTACCGTATCCTTTAGCTTCAATTCATGTACAGAACAACTTACTGCAATGGGCACGGCCATTTGTTTTAGTCCCCTCAGCAACATTGCCATTGTAGTCCACGCACCAGCACTCAAAATTTTTATCATCAACTCTTTGGCACTGCTCAGGCATGTAGTATCCCTCTTTGTCACAGCGAGGCATGTAGGTAACTGGTAAGAATAGAAAATGATGCCATCAATTGTTTACTATTCAGTAATTATCATTCCTTGCATGACTATAAGAATGACATTATTTAGTTTGTATAAAATTTATACTATACTGCAAGTGGTCAATAAAAAAGATTTAAAAAATTTAGATTATTCTGTCATTAATACAGTTCATGATTGTTTGTTGACAAATTCTTTTCCACAAATAATATATAATATAGATAGATGTGTAAGAGAGAAAAAAGAAAAAGGCAAAGGAAGAAAGATGGAAGAGGTCTAAAGGTGGACAAATGATAAGTTTTCTCCTTAAAAATCAATAATAATTAATAGTTATGAAAACGAGAGCAGGAAAGAAAGAGAAAGAGATTGTGCAAAGATAAAGCAAGGAGGAAAATAATGTACAGAAGTCTGTATTAACGCCAGAATAAATTTGGCTTCCAATCAGAATTAATTTAGGCTCCTATAGAGAGTTTGCATGGGTGCTGCTACAACTGCCGACTTATGTGACATTCACAATAGAAAATGCATAGTGTTATATAAATAGGTAAAGGTAATTGAACAGAAAAAAAATATATATATTTTCCAAGGTTGCATGAATTGTATCTTCTCTTGAATCGCCTTGATTGGGGCAATGCCTACCCATCCTCAAAATCAGATTCAGAGATAGTGTGATCAAGATCTAGCTATGGATCTAGTTCTAGATCTAGACTCATCACTTTCAGTCTACATCAATCTCGTTTTCATCTTCCAGAGACTGAAATAAATCTATAGCTTCTTCACCAATCAAGTGTCTGGGAGGCCTATTATTGAAATTAGATCTTCTAGATTTAGGATGTGTAGGTTCCATCGCGAGATTTTTTTATATTCTTCTTTGAAACAAGAAAGCGTGGACTGTATATGTTGAAATACCAGCGAATGTTTACAACATTGGACTGAAAACAAATGCTATAACTCTTACCAAAAGAAAATAATAGACAGTAAAGAATAAAAAAGCATAACATGATTTATCACGTTAAAAACGTGGTTTGTGCTAGGCTAAGCTATGCAGGCTGCATAGGTTTGATTTCATTGAGTTAAGATACATCAGAGGCTGAGCTTTATAATATTAATTTCAACCACAATCTGTTTGCAACTATGTTTTCTGCAGCTGCTAAAACATCAAACTTTATTGTTGAAATACTACAATGATCAGTGTTGAAACTCCATTATAGTATCAACCTATTTTAATTTCTAAAGCAACATTAAAATCAAGTTTTTTGTAATGGAACAAACTAAGATTTTATTTTCTTTCCTGCTGTATTACTGCCAAAACCATTGATTTACAAAAAAAAAAAAAAAGCAGAAAACATACCACTTTATTGATTATTAATTTTATCTCATTGACAACATGCACTTGCAACATACCTGGCTGGCCAGACCTCCTAATCTCGTCCATCTTTCTGTAACAAGGGGTCACTATTGAGAAAAAAAACCAAAAACAATAAAACAACTCCAAGAATCTAATCCACATTATTTCTAAATTATGATATATAATTTTCATGCAAAAAAAGTCATGAATATAGCTTTCAGGAAAGTATGTATTTAACCTTTCTCACTTGACCATGGTTATATTACCACAGCTGCGCAGCACTACGCGAGACTTGGCTGTAGGCATTTTGACAACATGGGCCTACCCCTGGCTAACCCGCGGCTGTACTGGTTTTTACCACGGCCAGGTAGGCCTTCAATGAATGAAGATTTTCGACGCTCATGAGAGAAATGCATGTATAAGTCATTGATTGGCTATTCCTGAAATATTAACCAATGAGCTTTTAGCAGTTTGCAACTCCTCCATCAAGGCTAGACCAATTTATAATGAAGCAAAGGGGTGGTGGGGTGGGCGTGGCTATCTCAGCAATGTGTTGAGTGAGAGAAGAGCTATCCTGGTACCGTGAAACTTGGATGCTGGCCGTTGTAGTGCTTGAGAAAGCTTGTGATGGGATGGTATTTGTACATTACTAGTGTGTAACAGAACTAAAGATTAGTTTCATAAGCAGCTGGGACGAGAGACTATGGGCGAAGGGGTGGGGTGGTTTGGTACCGTTAGTTCAATTCCAGGTCTGTTGTTACTGACCATTGCTGCTTGTGATACTGTTACTGTAGTTTTAGGGATGGATGCTTGATGTGTTGTCTTCGTGTTTGCATGCATGTATGTGTGTACTGTAATTTCTTCTGTTATGTCAGGGCTTGTCCGTAACAGGCATCAAATTTTACGTCTCTCAAGTTGCTTAGGTCTTCAGTGCCAGAACAATCGAAGCCAGTCAGAGAGGCTTGCGTTAGTCTAACACTGACGCTGCTACTGTGAGCATCTGTTAGTCTTCTCTTGCTGAGCACTGCTGTTTGTAGTTGTAGCAACACTTCTTCTAGTTCTACACTATTTCATATATTTTTATACTACTCGTATTATACCGAGCTATGGAGGTTCTGAATCTTGAAGATCAAGATACTCTTCGCCGCCTTGTTGAGGGGAGCAACTCGCCTGAGATATTCATCTCCGAATTTCATCGTGAGAATGGTGACTCGGACATCGAGGACCAAGAGGTTGAATTCGTGCCTACTCGAAGCCGATATGTTCAGCCTGCACTTCGTCAGCCGCTAGAAATCAATGAGATTGACGATGAGCCTGCTGATGTACCAGCCTCAACTTCATGGAGAGAAGGAACAACTGCCCCCGACCAACTCCAGTTCGCTGGAACTAGTGGACTGCAAGTGGAAATGGGCGACACAACTCCGCTAGATTTCCTAAAACTGATGGTTGATGATGAGATGGTGGAAAACATTGTTCGAGAGACAAATAGATATGCCACCCAGACGCTCAAGAACAAACAGTTGAGCCCTAAATCTCGCTTCTGCCAGTGGGTCGATGTTACAGTGCCTGAGATGTGGGCCTTTCTCGGTCTCATAATTGGCATGGGACTCATCGTTATCGAAAACTTGGAAGAGTACTGGTCCATCGATGAGATGTACAAACTGCCATTCTTCGGGTCCGTGATGGTGAAGGACAGATTCTGTCTGATCCTGTCCTTTCTTCATCTTGCAAACAACGAGGAGCAACCATTACAAGATAGCCCAACTCATGATCCAATTTTTAAATTGAGACCTTTTGTTGACAAGCTTGTCACAAACTTTCAAAATACTTTTCACCCTGGAAAAAATATTGCCATTGATGAGGCAATGGTAGCCTGGCGAGGTCCCCTGTCATTTCGGGTTTATAACCCAGACAAGCTTGGTATAAAAGTGTTTGAACTGTGTGACAGCGCTACAGCCTACTGCTGTAACCTGGAGTTTTATACTGGCAGAAGAGAGGTGTCGTCGCATGGAACCACATTCGATGTCGTCGATCGACTCATCTCCCTATACATGGGCTGTGGAAAGACTTTGTATGTCAACAACTTCTATACAAGTCCAGATCTGTTTTGTTATCTGAAGGAGAACCACACCCTTGCTTGTGGGACAATGCAACAATACAGGAAAAACGGACCACCCAAAGAAATGCTTCCCAAATTGAAAAAGGGTGACCGCACTGTCACTACTCTCACTAATGGAACTTTAAATTACATCAGGTTCATGGACAAGAAAGAAGTGTGAGTCCTCACCACCGCCCATGCAGCCAACGTGATAGAGACAGGCAAGAACAACCCAGTGACAAAAGAACCAATCGTCAAATTTGAGGCAGTACACCAGTACAATCAACTTATGGGTACTGTTGACAGGAGCGATCAAATGGTCAGCTACAACGCCTTCAAACGACGAACGCTGAAGTGGTGGAAAAAAGCATTTTTCCACTTGTTCATGCTTGGTGTTCTGAACGCCTACTTGGTTCACAAAGTCACCGCAGTGAAGAAACTATCGCACCGAATATTTCGCCGTGACCTTGCTAAGCAGTTGGCACAACTCGTTCCGCTCATTCCAAGACCACCTCTAGCTGTTGGAGTTGGACAGTCATCCCTTTTTAGACTGACGGCTCGTCATTTTGCAAAAAAAATTGAACCGAAGCCTGGAGCCAAAAAACAGCACCCACAGAGAGAGTGTGCCGTCTGATCTGAGCCAACGAAGAGGAAGTTTTCTCGACATGAATGCCGCTCCTGTGACGTTGGTCTCCATGTAGACCCCTGCTTTGAAATCTATCACTCAGTCAAAGATTTCAAGCGAGCCTTCAAACGAAAACATCCTGATCAAGATGAATAAGCACGAGCCTGTCATCAGAGTCACCTGATGTCATTCACGACCACACTGCTGCTTCCTAATCCTACGGGAAAACCAAACGGTCCTTTTCAGGACCTCTTTTTCTTTTTCTTCTCTTTTGTCTTCTTCTCTACCTTTCTAATGGGCCGAGGCAGTCCCAAGCCTGCGACCTGGAATTCCAGGGACTCAGAGGGGAAAGGTACTTTTTCTATTCTTTGTTTCTTTCTTGTTTTACATTATTCTTTTCAAATCAACTTTGTTTTTTTTTTATCCATGGGCCTAAATATTCACTTTCGTTTTCTTCTCTACTTTCCTGATGAGCTGAGCTCTCAATTTGTTACCTGAAAAAAGAGGCTAGATTCAGACATGGAGGAGAAATGTTTTCTTTTCCTCAAAAATTTTTGTTCTAAATAAAATTATGCACACGTTCTGTTCAGTTAAACAGCAATCTATACTCTTAATAAGATAATTCTAAATTTGTTTAACTGATGTTCAAATCTGAGAAGTAAGTGGGGAGTGATATTTGTAGGTTTAAATCTTACTTGAGGGGCATGAGCTTTACAGGTCTAGCTCAAGATAAAGATCTAGCTGCACTAAACTTGGAGTAAATTCTTATCTATTGATAATTAATTCCCTTAAAGACCACTTAAATATAACAAAAGCTGAATACAAATAATCACAGCCGTTTGCTTAGGGTTCAGGGATTAAGAATATATATAGTTTATTGGGTCTTTTTTCGGTAAAAAAGCTGAAATAGGCTTATTTTTATCACAGAGCTCTCACACAGCCAGACAGGTCAGCCAGCTGCACTGTTTACTAACAAACTCGCCTGGGAAACAGCACACTAGCCTGACCTACTTCCGGGTCACGCCGCCCACGGGAGCGGAGTTAAGAAACTTATTCACGGCTTGTCATAATATGAAGCTATTTTCAATTGCAATATTTTCTCAGTTTAAGACAAGCACAGACAAATTTGCAGATCTCTAAAGATGTTCACAAACAATTGAATTACTAAATGTAAATGGTTGTCAATATGATTTAACAATCTTTGTCTCAAAAGCAATGTAATATTTAATATTATCCATTCATAATTGTAAAAAAAAAAACTTGTAATATTTTAAATCCTACATTTTCTCTCTCTCCCTCTCTCTATGATAGGGAGAAAAAGAGCAAATTTGAATGTTTGAAAAATTGAGAAGACAGGGCTGAAAGGAAAGCAAGAACAGAAATGAGTCCATCACAGACACTTCCATACCATAAATTTGGCAATGGCACAGAAAAAAAAACAAACAAAACAGACAGCTTTATCTTGCTAAATTTCACTTACACACATTGGAGAAGCAGCAACACCATTCAGAACTAGAGAGAAAGCCATCAGCGTCAAGGTCACAAGATGTGATGTAAGGCTTAATGCATGGCTCCATAGCATTTTCCTCCAGGGCAGACAGTTCTCTGTTTGAAAGGTGGTCATCTTCGTCTTCGTCCATCTGACTGAACTCCCACATAGCAGATTTCATGCATTCACATTTGTCACCTACTCCAATAACCATCAAATAAAAATGAAGCAAAAAGTGAAACTTTTTTTAATTCTCAGTTTTGTAAATGATAAGCAATTCAATCAAAATAAAATGTTTCCAATACACTACAATTTGTTTGCTATGAATTTGTGTTTGCAATTTATGTTTTTATAAAAAATCTAATAGTTTGTAAAAAAAAATTTTCACGATCTCTTCACAAATTTTGCATGAAATAAAAGATAAATGCAAAGCAGAAGGCAATGATACTTTTGTTTTCGTCACGATTAAGTAAAGGCACTTCCCATTCACTCGAACCCTACTAGCCTCCTGAATGATTTTTCCCTTTTGATAAATGTATTCAGAAACAAGCTCTGCTCAGTGTTATTTGAAAGCGCTAGGTATTTATTCTTGGGATAGGTTAAAAAAAAAGTGGCAAGATGCAAATTTAAACTCTGAATCAAAGGGGTTAATAGCATGATTGAATTCAGTGAATGAACTAAGGTGACCAAAACAAAATCATGTTTCGTACTGGTACTTTGATCCTGAAAAAAAGAATATGCCTGAATTTGAATTAATGCATGTTACAGATTTGCTAAATCTAAGTATAGGGTTCTAAAATAGGATCTAGAGCCTATATCTACATTTAAGATCTAGATTACAAGTATGTTTGGTATATAAACTTAATCCTTCACTAGTTTAATTTTTCACGCATTTGTTAAATTATCCAGCCTTTTCCATCTTGATTTTTTTAACTCAACCCCAACTTAGTAACTCCAACTCAGGTAAAGCCATGACCCTATGAGAAGAGAAATAACTCCGTACAAAAAAATAGATCTATACATCTAAAAAAGTATTACAATAAAAAAAAACAAGATAAAATTATGAAATAAACTATAAAAAAAAACTAGAGGTCTTGAATTTTCAATAAAACAAGGTTTTATGACAATAAACCACTTTTCTAAGACTTCTCCTTCACTTCAGGCCAATTCCATCATTATTTTAGTTTTTTCACCATCAACATCCCACTTCACCACCATTTCAACATCTCATTCTGACTCCCGATCTGTTGCGGGCAATGGTCATTATTTTCAAGCTATTTGTAGGGATAACCATAATAAACGCTTTCTGTAGCATCCCTGACAAAATTCAAGTGATCACCCTTCCTAATTCAAAGTTTAGATCTAGCCTAGGCCTTGTAATCACCAAAAATCGTGGACAAAAACGGTCAATTTCTTAAATTTATTGTCTTTTGTCAATTATTACTTTTTTAATGTGTTTTTTTAAGTAATTTTCAGTAAAAGTTAATGAGAGTTGAGGAAATTCCAGTAGGTTCAGTAGGGCACAGCAGATGGTAACTATCCAGTTGACAATAACAAACAAGGTGAACAAAACAAATTTTGAATTGAACCTCCATTGCTACAATAGAAACTCTCAATCAAATTCTGTTTAAAAAAAAAAAAAAAAATTTTAAAAGGGGGGATTATTTACCGATATTAGACACAAATATGTTTGAAATGTAAGTTGCACATAGGTGGTCTCTATAAAGGGTCCTTTTTAATAATATGTCTATCATAGAAAGTAAAATACTAGCCGTTGAGGATTTTATCAAATTATAAAAATGGGGAGTCATTTATTACCAGCATCCATTTGCTTCTTAACAGAATGCCTCATTGCCTTGAGCTTTCTCTCCTCCTTCATGGCACGCTTGTTGTGACTGCGGAGAAGGTGGAACCATCCCATTATGCGATTTCTCATCTGTGAAAAATCACTGGTAGAGCATGCTGTGAGAGGAAATTGATTAATTAGGTTATAAAACTGGAATAGGCAAAATCATATTTGGGGGGGCAAATGTAACAAATGGAACTTAACAGTACATTCTTATATATGCACAGGACAATCTTTACAAAACGATTTTTCTATTGATTCTAAAAATTTAACAAGATGATTACAAGATGAAATATTTAAAGAGCACTTTTTCTTAATTACAAATCAAATAAATCAATTTGTTTCTGTCTTTATTGAGTCAGAATATTGCATTTTTAAGATGAATTGATAACTCTTAATTAATTCACTACTACATATACATTTGTATCTAATAGACATCCTGACATCGTTTCTTCTTTTTGGCATGATACTTAATGAGGTTGCTTTTGAAGTCATTCAAGTGATAAACAACTACAGCAGTAAAGGGAATAAGAGCTGGAACAATGTGTTACTAAATGTTGAGAAATTTTACCTTTTGGATCTCCAGCCTCAGAAGGTTCGGAAGCAACCACAGGGAAGCTCTGAAAAGATAATGACAGCATATTAAGAAACAAATACTGAGCGCTTCTGAATCATAAAATTTCTACTAGTCTAGTAATAAAGCTATTGAGGGAGTTACCATAACCTGTGAAGAATAAAATCGCACTTCTTTTTTAAGATTCAAGAAAAAACGTTCGAGACCATTACTGTTTACCGCATTTGACCATGCGTTTTCGTCTTTGTCTTCTTCTCCAGCATTCATTTTCCTTTTGCCCAAATCTTTGCACTTTCAACTTAGCTCTAGCTATGAAAGTAGCATAACAATGAAGAGCCTTTCTTGGACCCATTAGCAACATCTTTAAGTTTTATCTATGTTTTGGCATTTATTTTAAGGACTCTCTCAGCGATCACACAATGGAATGCAGTTGGTTTTTTTGTTTAATGTAAACATGTGGGCATTGAGGAAATAAGCAAACTGACATTTTTTTAATTCTCATTCAGTTATCAACCATTTTCAGTTTATTAGACAGCATAGATTTTTTAAACAAAGCATTATATATTATCTTTTTACAAAAAGATTCAGAACATTTAATGTTCCTCTGACAAAATATATAGACTAATAAAGATCATTGAGTTAAAGTTAAAAGTATGCTTACAGCTTGTCAGACCTTCATATCAGCTAATCCATTAGGATGCAAATGTTAATAGAAAACAGGACTAGTGAAGCTGCTAATAGTGAAAGTATCATAGTATGTATCAATGACAGCAGAAAACTGGTTCTATTGTTGAGAATAGGTAGAGACAATGGAAGGAAATTGCCATGTGCCCTTGTTGAGCATAGGCATAAGGCAACAAGCGCAAGTCACAAAGTTATGAGGGTGCTGCTGAGAGGAGCAGCCACAATTTACGACAGGCAAGAGCAGGGAACAAGTGAAGGTGATAGCAGGCAGAGGTGGAAATAGGGAAAGTAAAGATGGTAATACTGGAAAGCAGGAAAATTTAGACTGGGGAAACATGAAAAAACAGTAAATTGATGAAGGTGAGACTAGAAAAATGATGTTGGTGTTGCTGGAAAATAGTGCTGGGGCCGCTTCTTCTGGACTAATTGTAAAATCAGATAAAGCAGAAAACTGATTTTGGTGATGACCAGTGCCGGCACAAGAAAATGGCAATATAACAATGGTGAGAATATGCACAACTGAAAGTATGAAACAAGCAATAGTTCTGCTGAATGACCAAAAAAAAATTTTTTTTTGTACCAAGCTAGTTGAGTCTGAGCCAAAGCTTAATAAAACAATCTGTGAAAGTTCATATGTAAGTGGGCTGTTTGTTCCTGTTGTATAAGATCGAACTAAAACTGTTTAGATCTTTTAGTTAGCCATTGATCTTGCTTATGCCAATCAAAGAAATGTTAAGACTTACTTTTGGGTCATATACGATGACTCTTTCATTCTTGATGATCGCATTTTTACAATTTTTCCATAAAAGCTATTCCTATTGATCGAGGCACAATTAGACCTTATTGTGACACTTTCTTATTTTCACTGAAAGAGCCAGTCTACCAATTCTTGCCTGTAATCCTATGAAGCATGACATCAAAACCAGATCTCAGGCAAAGAAAAATTTTTATTTTTATTATTTATTAGTAGTATTTTGTTTAAAAAAAAATTGTATCCAAATTTATATTACTCAAGCAAAACTAAAATATGAATATTCTGTTGCTTTCAATCTAATTTTTGGGAAGACATTTACCTTAACCTTTTTTCTTCTAAACCCTAGATTTTGCTGGAATTGCATATTATTAATAGATGGGAGTGAACGAAAGTGATTATAATTTCAAAGGTCAACCAGCAGAGGCAGTTTCCAGAAGCTATGATAAAAAGACCTTAATTGAAACAAAATTGAATTGGAAATATCCTTAATACTGCATTAAGATTTTAAACTATGAAAAATAAGTCAGCACTAGTCTTCTCATTCTAAAACAATAATCTTTTGAAAAACAAACAGCACAATCCTAACAGAAAACAAATTTTACCTTTCTGCCTACAGATTCCACAAGTTCCTTCTTTTTTCGCATGAACTCTTTCTCCATCTCAAGCTTTCCTCTAATCAGAGCTGTATCATCAAATTTCCCTTCACTTTTAATTTCAAAGACATCTTTGTCCTTGAAATACTTTTGACTTTTCTTGTGAAATTTTTTCCAAGTCTTCCTCTCCTTTTTCTTGTACTTGCGAAATTTCTTCATACTGGAATTGAAGAAGTAGTTAATGGGGCCCATTAGTTACAGATTGAATTTGTCCTGGGAGAATATAGAATGAGTCTCTTAGATGCTTTGCTTTCGAGACTAAGCTATTGCACTTGCTGCAAGTATTGGATCTAAATGATTTTCAAAAGATTTTATAAGTTCATTATAGCAAAATAGACCATTTGGAGATTTAACACATTGGCGTCCTGAATTAATGTTGATGGGGATTGAAGTGACAAAAAATGCTAGGGAAAGTTAAAAAAACTGATCGTCACCCAAGGTGATCTGCAAAGACAACAAGATGTATAGATAATACTGGGGTACTTGAAAATCAATTTGGCATGGATAAGCACATTATGAATTTAAAAAGTAACATAGAATTTAAAACAAGGGTTATTAATAGGGTCTATGTAAGGAATATTTGAAGATTACAGCCGTACCTTTTCTTTAAGTCCTTGAAGTGGATGCACCGAGGAAGAGCATCCATAGGACCCATGATACAAATTTCATGTTTCCTACACTTTGACTCACATTCCTTTCCTGTGGAAAGTAAAGACAAGATACATTGCCTGTCATAGCACTCATTTGCATTCCTAACTGCCTATAATTGAATTCACCGAAAATTTTTCTTTAGTTTAAAGAAATTCGGCTTTTATTTTAATTTGACCACACTATCTATAAGTTATGTATGACAAAAAGTTTTTCTATTCCTTTTTCCCTCTGATCTAAGTCTGTCTGAGTAAAATTCCTTTTAGCTGCATGCCCTCTTATAGCATATGCTTCAAAATAAAGATGCAACCAAATTCTATTGATCTCATCCAGTTTATATTGGTGACATGACAGTAACAGATGGAGTTCTTCATATTTAACCAAAAACAATCAAAGAAGAAAAAGTTGCTGATCAAAACTTTTGCATGTCCCACTTCTCACAGAGAATACAACCATTTATATTGATGAAAAGGCACACACCAGTCCATGGACTTGATCTTTTATCTTTCAATATACTAAATGTGAGGCAAATTTTCTGATGAACCATATTCACCCTGTTTGATTTCAGGAATATATTCTAAAGGAACTCTGAAAAAATTATCAGATTTTGACTTAAAAACATGTTTGGATCAATGATACAGCTTTATTCACATCATATGACCATTGTGACCATTTAACTCATTTCAAAAGAAGAAAAATGAGAAAGAATATGAAGGCTTTTGTTCTCAAATTATCTTTCCTTTATCTTTAAATATTGATGGAAGATGACGCCTGGATCTATAAAAACTGTTCAAAAACAACCCTAAGGTTGGATGTAAAACCTACATGTCAAAAAAGCGAGATTTAATTATGATTTAGTCTGTCCTTGTGTCTTTTCATTGAAAATTGTGACAATTGATAGTACTCACAACATGTTTAAAGGCATATAATAAACTTGAACTTTTTCGGGATTAATCATAATGTGCCGTTTTGATAGCACAAAGACTAGTGTTGGTAGTTTTGGTTCTGAGGTAAGGTTTGTGCAGCTAAAGTTAATAGTTATTTTCAATATTTACAAACTATTACCTAGTATGATGCTCCATATGTTGCCCGAAATAAAAAAAAAATTTAAAAAAGTATATAGCGGTATCCCATGAAGGTAAAAATAAATTGCCACTTTGAAGCTTATATGAACTAAATGTGGCTATTTTACCATCTATACATGTTCAATTTGATCTAAGAATGTTTGCCATCCATGCTGTGCAACCACTACACAGTTTAACAAGTTATAATGGTTTTTGATCCAACAAATTTTACGTTGATAGTTTTTTCAAACAGCCAAATTCAGGTAAAGATGGTGGGTCAAAACAGCTGAATGATTTTAAATTTTAATTTATCATAACTTTTATTGTAAAATATCAAGCTTAGTAAATTTCTGCGACATAAATTAAGGCTTGCTGTTAGTCTTGAACTATTGTACTTTTTAACAGAAAGTAAAATAAAATCTTAATCGTAAAACAGGTGTATTTTATTTGCTATGACGTTACATGGTTTTAACAATTCTTGTATCTAAAAACTTTCAACAGATAAACCCATCAAACCGATTTGTTGAGATAGAGGTTTAATGTAGTTGTAGAATATCCCACAAATTTTTTTATTATACATCCTGTTTTCACCTCTTGTAAAACAAAAATTTATATGAATTCAAAGAGAAGAAAGTATTTGGAGTCTAATAGTAACACTTTCCACAGTTGATATGACCAAAATCCATAGCTGCAGGAATGCTAGTCCCATTTCCGATAGATTCAAATACAGAGGTGGATTTTCTGCTGTAATTTGTAGTAATCTTGAACTAAGGAGCTAGGAACAGGTCACATGATAACAGATCTTTGATTTTTACGCAGGATGCGTTCATTATTATGCTAAGCTTTTGGGTAGATGAAGATTCTAATACTGAGATAAAATGTCTCCCTCCGACTAAGAAAATTAAAAGGATCTTTTCCCACACTAGTTAATTATAGACATTTCTATTTAAACATTTTGCATACCTGACAAGACATGATTTACATGTTTTTGCAGAGTTCAATAAATTTCAGGGTTATAAATGAATGGATCCCATTACAAATATTATTACCTGGGCGGATGAAATCAGACCATGGAGAGTGTTTTGCAATCTTGCCCGCCTGTTAAAATAATATTAAAAAAAAAAAACATGCATGGATTGATTTGATGAAAAGATATAGGCAGTACATGGTTGGTTGATATAAGTTCCTTGAAAAATGACTCATGTCTGGGGGATGATGATAGAGATGTACAAATAAAATTTATTTTTAGCATTGAGTTCATATTTTTATGTAATAATTACTATAGGTATCACTATCAATATCATCCGTAAATTACTTTAATTTTTTAGCCTAGATTGAATCTAAAAAAGACTCAACTCTTAAAATAGATATTACATATAGGTAAATATTACAATTAATGTGTACCAAAAGAAAGGGGTAACATAAACAGATGAAACTTATTGAAAGTTGGGAAGAGAGAGATAGAGTAAGGGAGAGAGAGAGAGAGAGAGAGAGAGAGAGAGAGAGAGAGAGAGAGATACATGATAAGAGAGAGAGAGAGAGAGAGAGAGAGAGAGAGAGAGAGAGAGAGAGAGAGAGAGAGAGAGAGAGAGAGAGATACATGACAGATAGAGAGAATTCTAAATTTATTGTAACTGTAATCGACTCTTTCAGCTACTTAATTGCTGCTCGACTTTCTATAATTTTGTAAAGACTCTGGCTTATAATTTAACAAATTTTCATATAGGAGCACCACTATTGGCTCTTCAGTTCATCACAATAAGTATTCCTTCAGACTCAGGGTCAGACACAGAGGCAACAAATTTTGTTTCAATTTTATTACATTCTATTTATATAGGCCTATTTTATCAAAGGACTTCCAAATGGGCATGGTGCCTCCATCATAAGGCCATAGAAAAAGATTGGAAGTAGTTATTTGCATGGGTAATAAAGAAAAGAGAAATCCTTCATCAATATAAAAAAAACCTAGGGCATCATATATCCTATATCATATCTTAATATACTTTAAACCAACATAGCCAATTGTCCTAGTCCTACCCTACATACATGTCTCTTTGTCACACTATGAAATTTTATTCTTTTCTTTGTTGTGTTTGTAATGAAGATTATGGTTCTACTTGCATCAATTAATATTTTTAGATAATAGTAATAACTCTGTAATTGTATTCTACCTTCCTAGAAATTGAAATACTCCTTTTTATGGTAAAAAAAGAAGTTGCCTAGTAATATTTAATCATTCATTAAAATATGTGCTAAAATATAATTTAACTGCTAAAAAAAATGAAGACTATTGCCAGTTTAAAAATTCTCGAATAATTCACCTTGTTGCGCCTGTTAAACTTGCCCTTTTTGGGTTTTTTGTTGCGTCTCCCATGCTTGCCTCTTCTCCATTTCTTTTTAAACAAGCCTTCCTCAGTGTTCCCTCCTAACTTTTTTCCAATGATCTGGGGTTCATATGGTTTGCTCTGTTTCTCGTCCATAGCACTGACGATGTCGCCTTTCAGACTTACTGATTTGAAAAATGATTGTTTGTTTTTCCACTTAGATCTATCTTTCTTTCTTGCCTCAGAGACGGTAGCCAGAACAGTCAAAGTCAATAACATTATTATGGCTACACGCGCCATGACGATTGATGAATGTGACTTTAAGGCTCACAAAATCTAGATCTGATTAATAAATCTAGTTGCGACTAGATCTAGATAGGGTTTGAATTTCTAGATTCTTGAGATGTGGGTGTAAGAGTGGCAGCTCAGAAGTCTGCGTCAGTAATGGTCACGAAGTGGAAAAGTCTTGGGAGTTGAGACGTATCGACAAGATACCAACTTCCGGTTACCGAGCAATGTTTACAAAACTTCGATAAATCTATCGTACAATATGATTAAAATTGATATCGAGATAGGTGTATTTCAGCAACCTTACTAAACTTGATGGTAGCCTATTTTATTTTCCGAATCTTCTTTCGGCCCTTAGTAAAAGAAAAAATAAATAAATAAAAGTCCCTATCCGGCTACATCACCGATTGTTTGAAATACAATAAATTGTCTTACTAAGGTCATAAAATTGTCACGGGTTATCTATTTTCAACGATCGTGTTTTAAAAAAAACCCATAAAACTTGAATGTCTCCTATAAAATACAATTAATTTGGACATATTAAATAGTTTGCTTAAGCTGTATGATTACGGTATATGCAGAACATTAGGCGTATTCGCTCGTAAAATTAGAAAAGACCGTGCCCGTGGTATATAGCCTATGTACAACCGTGTAAGGGTGCGATGAACGCATATTTCCTTTTTCGTTTTATTTTGTTATTTCTGTATTAAAATTTTTAAACTGTTTGAAATTCCATTAACTAATGATATTTACCAGTTACACTTTAGGGCTCAGCGATTTTATAAGCTGGTGTTGACAAGACTGTGGATTATTAATTGAGTAAGGCCTTAAACTGAAAGATCATCAAGATATTAGAAACTGATGAAGATCGGGGTTATTATGTTGAGCTCTCCTTCTCTCTCTCTCTCTCTCTCTCTCTCTCTCTCTCTCTCTCTCTCTCTCTCTCTCTCTCTCTTTCTCTCGTTCTCTCTCACTCTTCTTCTTTTTACTTATTCTTTGAACTGTTTAATTTTTTTTTTCAATTCAGTTTTTTCTCCTCGATTACACGCGGTTTTCTTCATATGATTTTTTAAATAATATGATGGGTTTCTTTTTTTTTCAGTGGGTGGCTAGTTCTTATAACATAATATATATATATATATATATATATATATATATATATATATATATATATATATATATATATATATAAATTATATTACATCTGCTCTGAGAAGTAGACTGACTCATTATATCGATATCAGTTTCCAATGATTTTTTTATCGAAATACACTATTCTAACCAAACTTGGGGTCATGGGGGGCGTGGGCACTAGTTCCAGCGAGCTAAATATTTCACAGTTTATTGCTCAGGCGAGAACGGTACAACCATGTTAGAACAGAATGCTGTATCGTGACTAACGATTTGGTACTCTCTCTCTCTCTCTCTCTCTCTCTCTCTCTCATTTTTTTTCCTTTAACTTTTCTTCCTTTCTCACTGTTCTCGTTTGTTTTATGTCTCTTACTCTTTTTCTTTCTTTTCTCTCCCACTCCTCCCCTCTTTCTGAACCTCTCTGTTGTTTTTCTTTTTTCTTTCCCCTACCATTTCTGTCCTGTTCTCTCTATTCTATTTCTCCGCTCGTCTTAGCCTCTTCTTCTTCTTCTTCTTCTTCTTCTTCTTCTTCTTCTTCTTCTTCTTCTTCTTCTTCTTCTTCTTCTTCTTCTTCTTCTTCTATCTTTATTTCCTCACTCCTTCTTTGTTCTTCATCATCCTAATTAACATTTTTAGATTCCTTTCTTTCTATTTCTTGCTCTCTTTCAACAAATGATCTACCATTCTAAGACTGTCATAGAGACGAAAATTGTTGTACAATCCTAATGTTTCTTATCTGGCACGGGGTGGTGTCTAGTTACAACGATGCACGGGAGAGGCTGGCACCAAAGATCATGACTACAGAATGAATTATCAGTTATCGGGAATTCCGTGATAATTTCGGAGTTGTGTTTATAGATTAGTGTAATATTTGCGTCAATTTGTACAATCTTGATCTTCTGAATTTATTCCAATTTTTTTTGTCTCTTTAGAAGGACTTTAACTGTTGTTTTTAATTGATTTTTTTTTTTTTTGTAAAAAAAAATTGCCGCTGGCTTCTCTTTCTCTTTTTTCCCTAAAAAATCCACCTCCACGTCCTCAGGCTGAATATCTACGTGTGTAGACATATGATTATATGACACTTTTAACAGTGTATTTTGTCGAACTTATTCCCCACAGTTGTGCACACTCCGCTCAAATCTGTAATTTTGTTTAAAGGATTCAGTTTACACCTTTTATTATAATTATTTGAATTTTTAAAAAAAATAATGAGACTTAACACAGTTTCTTCCCCAAGTCAGTATTCTTGTGTATGTCTTTGACCGTTGCTATTATTTTTTTTTATATTAAACAAAAACCAGTTGTTTTTACATGTATTTTTGTTATTTTTAGTGATCATAAACATTATGCTAACAATTGAAGCAACTTTTTTTTCACTTACTGAGACGAATAATTTTTGCTTTGTGCGACGTGGGGAAATAAGTTTCATTCAGCTCACATTTTTTTCTCATCCTCTTTCCTACCCATCATGTGAAAGTCTCTTTTATTAGACATATGCGCTTCTCCGATCGGCTGAATCGAAATAAAGTTATAGGATGAAATAGAGAATAGCCCTGATGTATAAACTGATAAAATATGTCGATTCCAATGACAGTTGTAGTATATAATAACTATGCTCCTAATCAAGCAATTTGTATTTTCATTTACTGAGACCAACCATTTTGCCATTTGAGGCGTGAAAAAACTAAACAAACAAAAAGCCTAGCTCACTTTCTTTCCTCTTCCTCTTTGCTATCGATGATGTCAGAGACTGTACTTCATTCAACTGAATCGAAAAAAAAAAAAGAAGTTTTAAACGATACAGTGGAAACCTTAAAGTATATATTAACAAAATATCTCGTCCCTATAGTGGATGTGTATGATTGATGTTGATCAATTTCGATTTATGACCATGGCTAGTATATATTTATGACAAGACTGCATAATCCATATTCTACAAACAGCTGTTGATGCCTCGAGCGATCAGCTTCTTTGGGATTTAGGTCAGAATATTCTCCCTCCTAAGGAATCTACGAAATTGATGAAACAAAGTGTTTTGGCTTGATCAGTGTTTGCCTATTTTGGGTTGACATATCAAATTAAGCAGGAAGCCGAAGGTTCATGACTATACAAAGACAGTGTTAAAGACAAGGAGAGTAACTCACGTCTTTCAATTTTCAGAATCTCATCATCTCCCCCCCCCCCCCCCCAAAAAAAAAAAAAAAAAGCATATGTAATCTTCAGTATCTTTTGACATTTCTCCAAGAAGTTTGTATATATTAAAGTTTAGCTCAATTAATGTTTGATAGCATTTCCAAAACTTGGTCAGAAATATTGATTTTTGTTCATGCTTTCATGTCAAGAAAAAGGCCAGTAACAAGAAATGAAAAAATGTAGGAACCAACAAGTCATTTAACTTAATAAAAGTAAAAAAAATCTTGAAATAAAAACATTGCTCAAAATAATTAAAGCATGAAAGCTTTATTGAAAATATCAGAAGCAAATTGACAAAACAGTTAAAAGAACAGCCCAACTGTTCCTTTAAAAAGATTGGAACAACTTTAACAAAATTATGCACACACAGTTGAAGTAAAAAAGTGGAAATCAATCAAGTGGTGCTTTTAAGGTCAGGATTGTGAAGAAGGAAAGACAGAAACAAAAGAGAAGGGTTTGGGAACTTACAAAAAAAAAAATAAAAAAAAACTTGATTAAGAAATGAATTGGATATGCTAAGAGATACACAAAAGTCACATATTTCTTTTCCATTTTTTTTTTTCAAAATAAAAGAAAAATGTCTTTCTCTGTTATCTTTCTTAATGTGGAGTTATTATGGAACCCCTGACAAATTAAAAAAAAAAGATATTCCATTGTGTCAACTTTCTCTGGAACTTAAAAAAAAAAAAGCTTTAAAAGAAACATACTAACAGGATTTCTTTTCCAACAATAAAAAGCAATAAAATGTTCATGAAAAGGACATATTTAAAATTCAAATACCACCAAATCAATCGAGAGATCAAATGCCAGCTTTAAAAAGGAAGGAAGAATAGCAAGCATGTTTTTTTTTATGTACAAGGAAAAAACTCAATCTGTGGAAAAAAAATACTTCACAAAAATGCACCTGCACTGCTTTCTTTACAATAAAAGCTGCTGCAAAACAATAACCACATTGAGATGAAATTGAATTTGAGATCAATCAGTTCATTAGACGGAGAAACAGTCACAAGCAGGACTTTTTGAGGATTATGACTTTTCTGCCTTTGATAACCTATTGCTTGTGCTATTTGTTGGTGACTCACCTGCATAAATAGTAGACATAATGAAGCAGCCTCAAGGTCTTTATCTATTTAGGCTGTGGCACGGATTGAGCAAGGATTAGAGTCATTGACTGAATATTTGATAAAGCATAACTAATCAATGATTCCGTCTTTTACTCGAAGCTAATCAAGATCATGATAAGGTCTGCTTTTGTGGACTTTTTAGCCTGACACCAACTTTCACATATATAGATGTTAAAACAATTTTCTATTTTGGAACAGAAATCAGATTGACAAATATGAGGTATCCGTTTTACATCAATAAAGCAAGCATGAAGCAAGATGAGTATCAAAATTAGTGTTGTTAGCTAGAATCACTCGTTCACAGTATTGAAGCAAATCTTGAAGACAACATATATGCCATATCTATAACATGGAAAATTGACAAAAGAATATAGTAATTTTTGTGATACGTCAGTTTCATCTTTTGTTTACAGTTTAACAAGTGCTTTCCTTCAGTTTTAGTTAAAAAGAAAGTTGCATGTAGAGCATTCCATAAACCAACAAAGCATTATGTGATTCCTAAATTAATAAAGTGAAAAATTTCATTCCCAGAGGGAAAAAGATGAGCAGTAGAAGCAATACTACAATAATCAATACATGATGAAAAACATTTACAATAATGTCCAAAACTGTTAGGAATAAAACTAACCTCCTCATCCTAAGGTGCAGACTCATAGTCAGTTGACGAGTATATTATTCAGCCACAATAAAAAAAAAAAGGGGAGAATGCATAGAAGGTATCAATGTATTAAGAAAGATTATGGTGTAACATGTCATGCTTAAAGCTATTTTAAAATATGTAACAATGTTAACATATCTGTATAAAATTTAAAAACATAAAAGAATGCATGCATCTATAAATGGTCGCAAAATGAAAGGAAAGTGTTAGCATATACCTGCATATGTTATTTAAAGAATTTTTTGCATGCAAGGATCAAAAGAATTTTAAAAATGTAATACATATACATGAAAAGAAAAAGCCTATAGAATCCAGAGTTCATACATTTACACTGTTTACCCTCTACAATACAAATGTGCCATTACCTAGGCAGGAGAATGCACCCCTTTGATCATACTTTCCAGTTATCAATGGTTCCAACTTTGAATTGGAGGATGAATGACTAAAGATACATGTATCAAATGGTGTGCATTCATAAAAAGCCAAACCCTGATGAAAAAAACTTCCAGGTTTAGATTGCTACTGTTTCGGACACCTAGTATCATATGCTATGATAATGACTGCAATGTCATTGATGAAATTTCTTTGTACAGATTTGAGTAATCTGCATTACGTTAACTACCTTAGCACCTATTGCAGGAGACTTGGCAGATATTGAAATCAACTACATGTATGTGAATGATGATTTTGAAAATGAAGATCTTGAATGAAAAAAATTAGCACATCTCCTAACAAAAACAATTTGGAGAGGTTGGGAGCTTCTACAACATGACAACTTGATACCTATTCATGCTTAAGCCTTAAGAAAGCAATACAGACAGGGTAATAAAGAGTAAATGATGATCTTTAAATTTATTGAATTGAAACATGTTTACACAGATTATCATTAGAAAAGGGGAGAAAAAATGAGGCTGTTGAGAAAATCTGAACTCACCCAGCAAAATTGATTACAAAAATTTGATTTCATTCATAGAAAAATTAAAAGAAATAACTCCTAAAACTTATAAAATGCAAAAAAAAAAAAAAAAAAAAAGGAACAAAATGAAATCAAGACAAAAGTACAGAGAACTTGCAAACAACGAACGTGGTGTGCAGCATTCCGAATCAGATACTCCTGCACAAAACCTCGTATGCTATGATTCAGTATGACAATTTTTACGATTTTATCATTTGATAAAACATAGTAGAGTTTTGTAAAATTTTACCATGTGTTTGAATCCAATTTTCAAATGCAGGTCATGTTTCATCATATCATCACTTAACTATGCAACAGTGTCACAAGATATAATGGAGCAGTCTGGATTAGCAACAATATCAATTCTGCCTGTAACCCTGAAAAAAAAAATAAGACAGAGAGGAGATTGAAAACCACTAGAGGCTAATTCTATACAAAAGAAAGTTGAACTACTTTGTTACATCGCTGATCAAGAATGTTCTCCAAAAAAAAAGTTGGCCGGATAAAGTTGAGCAAAAAATAGAAAATGCTAAAATGTTGTTGTGAATGAAAAAAACATGCTTTGTCAACAAAAAGACAAAAAAAATGGGTTGAAGCCCTTGCATAAGACGATTTCCCTCCCCCTCCCCCCCCCCCCCCCAAAAAAAAATAATTGTATTACAGTAAGCTTTTGCATCCCATTTACTGCTCTAGTCATTAGCACATCATATGGCAGGACTTCGAAGACATAGGTAACAATTAACACAAATGACTTGATACAGAGATGCCACCCATGTCTGAAAATTTTGCCTGAACTTTTTTTCACCCCCCACGCATATGTCGGAAAATCTAAAATTGCCAGATTGCCCGAAAAGTGAAATCTGTTAATAGCTGCAGAATTTTGAAAATTATTAGAAATTGATAAAACTCTCTGGAGGATTCAGATCTTTTGATCATTTAAATGATACTAAACTAAAGAGAACTTTAACTGCTTCAAATATTTTATAATTCTTATGACCAACAGTTGATTTGTCAAGGATGGATGCAAAATTCAAAACATGCACCACTAGCAGTTATTCAACTACATAAATAAGATTGTGCAAATCATCAAAATCACCTCTTGATTTGCACAGTGAGAATTTCCGAATTTGCAATATGATAGGTAAAATGATTTCAATGTTTGGTGATAAAAGTATCTTATCAGGTTAACACTAGACATGCTTAAAAGCCCTTTGATGTAACAGTACTGTGCGTAACATAGGTTACACAGAAGAGAGATTATTTATTTACACTAGAGGAAAACAAATTCGAAATTGGTTATTGAAAAGAGTAATCCTGCAAATCATTTAACAGTTCAAATTTCTCACCATATTTCATTCACTTCAGATATAACTCAGATAAAGTTATGGGGTAAGACTTTTCTTCCGCCTCAAGAACATAAAAAAATACATTACAAGGTTGTAAATTAAAAAAAAAAAAAGATAATTGGAACTTCAGATAGACAGGAGGAGAAAGCTGGTTTATTTACAAACAAGGAAAAGCAAAGTTCAAATATTTCTTGCATCAAATAATGTAAAATATGCTTCACAAGTGTTAGTATTTAAAAGCGATCACAATTATTATTAGCAGCCTTGCACCATACAAAACGTATAGTTTTCTAATTTAAGCATAAAGTTTTAAACAACTAATGGCTAGAACTTTTCTTTTTAGTGGGAAAACAAACACATTTGGTATATATATATATTGATGAAGAGGAGTTAATGGAACAAAGTATTAAACAGGAGGGAAAAATATTCAATCATCATTAGACAATGGAATGCCTGAACAAGTAAACAGTTCACAAATAAGTAAAAAATATTTGAACTCAGAGAGAAAGAAAAGAGACGTCAAAAGAAATTGAAAATATTTGAAAACACCAAGTGCGGGAGAAAAATCCTACTTGAGATTTAATGTTTGAACTGTATAACCAATCCATTTAAAAAATGCAAAATAAGACTTGAGCATTAAAAGGCTGAAAATGCCCACTCCTCTTACTCTAAACATATTTATAAAAGGAGACAAGTAATGCCATTTTGACTTTTTTCAAGCAACATGTGTGTTTGTGACAGGATGCATGAAACAACAAAAGCTTTCAGGAAGCAGATAAGATGATTCACCACATGTAAAAAAAAGAGATGGGCCAATACCCTTGATGCTGAGGGAACTTTTGAAGAAAAGTTTTCATTTGTCTTGAAATTAGTCTAATGATTTATGGTTTGAACATTTTGTGTTATAAAATCTTGCATGTGCAAAATTCACCATAAAGGATGATGTTTTTATATTGAACTATGTACTTCATTGAAAAAACAACAACAACAACAAAACAAATCCTCATTTGAAATAAATATTTTTTTTGTTGCAAATGTGCATTGAATGAAAATTAGAAACTAAGTGCACAAAGTTAATGACATGATGTGGTGATCCAAGAGAGCTTAAGGGTTTTGAATACTTAGAAATGCATATTCTCATGGGGATAAACAACAGTTATGATTTTAAAAGCAGAGATTCTAATTATAAAATGAGGCAAAAGGAGATTTCATTACATAGATATCCAAGCTTTTCTTCTTGGGCTTTAATACCTTTTCCTATAAATACAGTTGCAGCATTAAGAATTCATTGGTTTTTCATACAAAATAGCATTTTTAGGAATACGGACAAATTTATCCAATATAATTTTGCCACTTAGTTCATTAAATACAAATAGTTTCCCTTTCCCATTTGCATTATTGAAGTTCTAACTTATTATGCATAATGCTGTAAAAAAGAAAATTTCAGGTGCATGAAAATAAAACATTTTAAGTGTCTCACTTTATTGTATTAGAAATAACTTTTTTTTTTCTTTTATATGTCCGATATTGATAACCAATGTAACTGATGCTATTGAGTGTTGTGACATCATCCTCTATTAAAAAAAAATAGGTGATATATGTCGGAAAAAAATCCTATTGTTAAAGGAACTGCAGGATATCTCTTAAACTGCATCAGCTTTAACATAATCATACATTTAAGCATATCATTGGAAATTCGATGAGATATCTATGCCCTATTAGCTATCAAATATATATATTTCTAAATATATATATATATATATATATATATTTGACTTAAAGGAACAGTTCATTTAAAGTCCTCTGTATATAATGTGCAAACAAACCAATGCAGAAATGGCACGTCTCAACTGTAGACAAATAGGAGTAACAAGTGTAATAAGAATCTATGAAAAATACCAACGGCAGGGAAAATACATTGAGACTGATGGAGGCTTTTGCATTTATTCCATCTCTCCAAAGCATTCTTCAGCAAGCATAAAATATTTGTTTGCCAGTCTTCCCTTCATTGCTTCCATTGCTGCCTCGGCTGCCTCATTATACAAATCTCCTGAGGAAAGGATGCAAAATTGTGCAGGTGTAGATTCTATGGTAAATAAAAAATATTTTTGAATCACATTTCACATTAAATAAGATTGAAAGTTATTGGAAGTAAAGAAGAAACATTCAACTTCAGAATTAATTTGTCATCTAGTTTTTTTTAAATCTTTGTTTCTCATTAAATATGATAATCTCATGAAACCATAGACCATCTTTACTGATAAATTGAACGTAAAAAGATATATATATATATTTTTTAAGATATGGTGGCCCATTACCAGAGACAAAAAAAAAAATTCATTCTGAGCAATATATCTAAATTATATTTTATCTGTTAGACTAGTCTCAAACAGAGCAGTTTTAGACCATTTAATAATAAAAAAAGGATGCATTTCTATTGCCTTAATAGTCACAAATTGAACATAAAGCTTTAACTTTCAACCAATTATAATCTGTAAAATCAAAGGTCCCATCTCATTCGCTATATGTTTTTAGATCATCTCATGCCTTTTTTTTGGTAATTTTAATATAAAACAAACAACTTTTGGAGATCATTTCTTTATCCTGTTACCACAAGATCATTATAATTACCCTAAATTTATAATGGTATTCGGCCATGTCATTTTTCATGAACTTTAAACCTGCAGTTTTATTACTTCTATTTCTTAGCTGACTACATGCAAACGTGTAGTTTGCAAGACAATCTTAAACAATAATATTTATCATGTTAAGTCTACTCATAACCAGCCTTTCATCTATAAAATTCATCAAATTTCATCTAGCCTTAGTTATCTCTGCAGATTCTATGAAGATTGATTACGTTTGATAACACCATCTTCAAAATAATTCAACAAATAAAATTGTAAAGCAAAGGCCCTTCATAGATCTACACCCTCTTAATAGAGGGGTACTATAGAAATTAATCACTAGAGTAGGGTTGGGCTAACAGTACAGAGATCCACGATTCAAATCTTGCCTTGCCCATTCTGGAAGTCGGGTCGGATCTCATCTATTCCTATCCTGAAACTTGATGGGGGCCTAATAGTCTCTGGGGCTGAACCAGTTGTGGCCCTAAAAGGCTAATTTCTTAGCTAGAGAAGGTGCAAAGATCACAACCAACCAACCATACCTGCTTTCTGCAGGTCTTTCTCTAGTCCATGACCACCCTCCCTATACATCTCAGCTTGTCTTGCAAGCAACACATGCATTGGGTCTCCCATGGTGCTGTCAAATTCACCACCCTCATCATGGTCATTCATCTCTACTGCACTCTGGTAGTAGTGGACTGCATCTTCCCATGACACAGATCTGAATGAAATGAAATAACAAAGAAAAGGTTAAAAGGATTGAAAACTATAAATTTAAATCTTGAATATCTGTGAAAAAATCCTACTCAATCTAAAAACTTTTCTCTATCCTATTCAAAGTTATTTTGTTTAAAATAGGTTACTTTGGCATGTTTTGGGTTCTAGACCTAAGTATTTCTCATACCTTTAAAATTGCATTTAAGTCGGGAGTTTACAACCTCCCACTAATTGGTATTACATATGCTAAACTCTCAGTTTCATTTTTGTGACAAACAAACAATTTCGATATTTTCACCCCCCCCCCCCGGCCTTAAAACAAAAACCAAGGTTTTCTTGAATCAAGCTCTGCGGCAACATGTCTCGTTAAGTGATAATCGTCCAGGTTTTTAAGAGGAACACTCAAGTCCAAAAGTTTCTAGTGACTTAATCAAGGTCACATTTTCTGCTCAAACACTTGACCCCAATAATTTAAGATGGCAAGTTTGGGAAAAAATGTTATTTAGCCTGAAGGTGTACAATCAAGCATACAAAGAAGTCAAATGTCAAAAAAAAAAAAACAACTTAAAACTTACACCATTCTGAACTTAGTGTCTGTTGAAAAAATTTAATTGATTTAATTAATTTAGAATAAAGCCTTCAGAACCTTTTTGAGCCAAGATTGAGCCCAGAATCAAATGCCTTTGCCATAAAAATCATGGCATTCCTGTCACCTGCATCTGCAGCCTGTACCATGAAGTCAAGGCCTATGTCTTCCATGTTGGCCACTTTCTGGAGACAAGATTAAGTAAAAAAAACCAAAAGAATGCAGTTTTGAATATACACCCTGCTTTTACTGAGCAAAAATTAAGCATTAGAATCACAACTTACAATTTAAGCTTCCTTTTAAATTTATACCAGCAATTGTTAATTTTTTTTTTTTTTCTATATCTCAGGATGATATCTAGGTTGTATAGAATCAAACAATGATTTTCATATTTGTATCACATGAAGTCTGACTCTCATACTTTTTTTTTGTAACAAAAATTGGCATTAACACATTATTTTAATCATCTGTTCTTACTTTCCTTATTTGTAACTAAGGAAAATAATTTTTTTACAGCTTTTTTTATGATGACTCTTATGAAATACAGCCTAGCACAAACTCCTCAAGATATTTGGGGAATATTGATATTTTGAAAAAGCTGTGTTCACACATTCATAGACAATGAGCACATTTAAAAAATGTATGATTGATTTTTTTCCCTTATTTGCTGTGGTCATTATAGGAGGGACAAGTATAGATTTGAAAAAAAAGGAAAAAAAATTAATCAAAACTGGCATTTCATTGTTTCATTTAGAAATTAAGTACCTAAACACCTTTCCTTTCTGTGGATAATATGTTTAAAAGATTTATCTAACTGCACTTGAACCCCCTCCACACACACAACTCCTTCCCCTTTTGTTACTCCTCTTCTACTCCCTTTTCATCACAATCATTCTCCTACTTCATCTGATATTCCATTTCTACTTCCTCTTGTTCTTGCCCTGATCTCCTTCTTTCTGTCTTTCACACTCCTTTTCAGCACATTTCCTGCCCCCTAATATTTTTGTATCCCTCCTCTCCTTTCTCAGATCTCTCCCTTATACTCTCCTACTTTTTTTTCATCTTTGCCTCATATTTTCTCCTTTAACTTCTCCCTCCACTATTTTCTTTCCCTAATCTCCTACTTCTCTAGATTATGCTATTCCCCTTCTATGGAAAGTTTGAGGAGTAAGTCTGGTCTTGGGTCAAAGTTCAAAGAGAATGGACAATCACTTATTCTCACTCGGGCAGAAAGAAAACCAGAGCTTGATCATTGAGGACACTATAAAAATAGCTGTGTTCAATGCATGATTGAAATTTTTATACTTCAACGGAAATGCAGATGTGATCTTTTACTTTTATTTGTTTTAACATTTTCTGTTTATAGCTGAGGAAGTTCATTTGATGAAAAAGTGTTATAAATCCAAACTAGCTTGACAAAAGGTAGGCACAAGGTAAGAAAGAGAGATTCATCAGGGGAAGATAGATGGGAAGGACAAATTTGTGACTTTGTAAAATCTGTGCACAACTTACTTTGTACTTGAGAGAGATCTTTGTTTTGTGAAATTATTTGATGATTTTTTTTTCATACATTACGAAAACATATTACATAATGATGAAACAATGTTTATAAAGTATAAAATATTTATACTGCTGACATCCAAGCTGAGCTTTCTGGTGGTGTTACAAAAATTTTTTATGATTTTTTAACAAACTTATGACAATTTTAAAATTATATTTTTTCTTTATTTTTTTTTTAAATATAGTCTAAGGCATGCATTGGAAATGTGATGGAGCCACTGACCTGTACTGTACAGTTAACAAACAGCTCCCTTTGCAGTCCCAGGTACAGACGAGCCATGGTATTAATGGCCTCAAGAACACCAAGTTGAGCAGCATGCTCCTCATGGTAGAGGGCAGAGTCCCAATCTACATCATCCTCCTCACAGGAGAAACGTCCAATCTCGTGATATCTAGCCATTTCATGGTGAATCTAGATAGTAAAATTAAAAAAATATTTCATGATGGGTGCCACCTTGGAGCTTTGAAAAAGCAGAACTTGAGTGATCAGCTTCCAATTTTTGTTATAGAGTAAGGCTCATACTAAACCAGACACGACTTTATAATTATGCTAAGACCCAGGAAACAAAAGCAATGCACCAGTCTTTAAAAGCAAAGAAAGCAGAAGTTTGCTTATTACATTGATATTTTAAAATCAAAGTGAACAGCTTGTGTCTGAAATTTTTTTTTTAGATAACTCAAAATATATTAGGAACACCTTTTATAGAAGTAAAATTGTGAATTACTCTTGCACCATTTTTGATAATTACACGTACAATCCAAGCCATTGACATTTCAAATAAAAAAGCCCATTTAAGTATTTCTAAATTTTCTCTGAGATGCTTACAAAGAATTTTGCAAAGTCACATACAATTAGATTTAACGAACCATTTGCACTACACTTGATCGAAGACTAGATCACATCTAGTCCTAGTATGGGATATTCAAATTCAATATAACATGCACGCCGTTCATTGATATTTGTTGACAGGATATCTCAAGTCAATAGATTGCCTCAGCCATAAGAAACAATTCTTGAGTTTGCCAATTAGATGAACATATAATTCTTTTTTCTTTCTCTTTCTACAAACTTAAAAAAAAAACAACAGAGAAAAACATTACCTGAATTGGAATCCAGATCTATGTTAGATAGAGCTATATCTAGATTAGATCTCAGAGGTAATTATTGCTGAATCCAGAACAAAAAAGTAAAGCCTAAATTTCATTGGATCCTGTTAGGGCCTTGACTACTTTATTGAGTGCCAGTGAAAAATATCTATTTTTAAATTAACAGAAGCAGGAGCACTCCAGCATTGATTGCAAACTTGTTTGTACCTGAGCATAATAATGTCAATTCTTAACAGTTTCATTTAATGCTTTCACCTGTCCCAAAATAGAGTCACCAATTCTTAAGTTGTGCAGTTTTCTCAGATCAAGCTCGTGGAAAACACTTGATGGTCGAGCTTTCAACGCCTGTGCTGCACTGAAAAGACGTCGATCTTCCTCCTGAGAATAAGATGAGCAGGAACTCTATTATTCTAAAGTGTGAGGATCTTTTAATTTGTCATATTTTGTCAAAACTTTCCTTTCCTCAAAGGTTTTAGCTTAAAAAAAAGCTTGGATTAATCACCTCTGGGAAAAGGAAATTGTGAAGGAAATTTTGCAAAGTCTGACCTACAGTCAAGAGTGATTGCTTCATATGAAAGTTTGTAAAGTATGTGATGGCTGAAAATTATTCAGTCAAAACTATCATACCAGTTCAAAACTTCAATGCCATTAAACAGCGAAAAACTTCACAAATTTTCGCAGACAGTCTTATATATTTTTTTTATTTGCGAAATCACACAAAGAAAATTCAAAATTAAATCTAACTAACAATTAGAGTCAATGCAATATCTAATAAAGGACAATAGCTTACAGCTGTGATGGAGTCCTGTTCTGATTCACTTTGCCACCGAATGCGACTTTTTATGTGCCCCAAAGGGCTGTCGAGAGACATGGGCTCATCTTCACTAGTTGGGGTATGTTCCCCTCCTGAGGAATCATCCACAGATTGAGACTCAGAGGAATGATGCCGCATCAACATCTCTGTCAAGTCAACTGTCTCCATGGGCGAGGCTGAGATGCATGAATCGCCTGAGCTTCGAAGCTGGGTCATAGGACTGTATTTCTGAAAAACAAAAATTGAGGAAAAGGTCATTTACAATATTTAAAAAAATGCAAGAAACAAAAATGGATTAATTAGTTTTCCAATGACTTTGAGGGTTTACACAGAGTCGGGACCACAGGTTAATGAGGACACGCAGATGTCCAGATTGAGCAAAAACTTCAACTTTTTTGTCCTTTTGTTTTAGTGGTTGCTAGGGTCGTCCAACATACAAATTTTGGTCACAACAAACTTCCTTTCCATGACAACAAGCATAAAAAAGAGCACCGTACCAGCATTTTTCGTGGCCTATGTATAAAACTTTTTAACTTGCGCGGTTAATTTTCTACTGAGGTTTAAGCCAACAAATTTTTCAAGTTTCTCAATACATAAAAATAGCGAAATTAAGACAGTTTAACTAAATTCGAGCTTGCAATCGGCGCCTCCCCGCTATGGACTGAGGCCGTGAGAGATCACCCAAACTGCCATCTTTCATTATCATAATTTAAAAATAAATCACTAAAATAATATGAGACATCCATAAACTTACTCTGTAAATGTATTTAAATACATGACTCCAAAAATATAAAGGTGCACAATTCATATCTAGTCTTAGATCAAGCTAAATCTAGATCTAGTTCGAGTACGGTTCATTAAAACGCCCGAAGCAGTGACTATTGTGCCGTTTACTTAAGACTACTAGTGCAAGATCTAGATTTAGAGATTTACAAAGTATATTCTTAATACAATACATGTAATTATTTAGCGAAGCCAGTGTAATCAAGGCCTAGTCTATCCGATGCATTAGAGGCACGATATCGTAGATCTACATATAGCTTTTGTCAGACCAGTCACCTAATTTTTTTTATAAAGATCTCTATATATATTGAAATTTTAAAGCCATTGGTAGTAGAGTATGATTAACTAAAGGGAAGACAAACCCTCTCGTTTTTTCAAACACAAAATATTCTGCCAATTGAATCATGTTAAAATCTTTTCTAACGTTTAAGGAATAAGCAGAAAAATAATACAACATTTACTGTATGAAATTCAGTACCTCGAACAATTTTCAGAATAGAAGAAAAACCGAAAAAAGTTTGCATCACATCGTGCACCCACTTCTAGATTAAATCCTATTTCTAATGTAGATTAACCTTGCAAAGAGTAATACTTTTCAAAAAATGTTTGCTAAGTTTTTTAAGATGTACAATTATGCTGAAAATAATATTTAACAACACTTTTCAACACAATGTTCTACTAGAACACTATTGTTTATAACACAGGATAAGTAAAGTTTCCACCCTCCTTGACCAAAACAGTAATGACGGCTCCGGAAAATTACGACAATACCCAATACACGGGACATCCCGAAGGGCCTGTTTGTGTATCTGTCCCTTTTTCCTTAATTTGTGGTCGGGACTTTATAACAAGTATTGAAAATGGAATAAAAACAAAAACTAAGCTTTCTATCATACAGAGAAAGATCTACATGAATATACGGTATCATTGACAATACATTAATGTTATTAAATGCCTGACGTATGCGCATTCAACTACAGATTTTGTTTTGAGAAATTTTCACAACCAGCACAAACCTGCTTTTCAATAAACTGTCGACAAGTAGCAATTTCATTGTCTGCCAGATCAAATGGTGTCAAATCCAAACTTTCACAGATAGAATTACAGATGTGAGAGTGGAAAAATAGTGCCATTCCTTTTGGCCCTAAGTTTCCGTCTCCATAATCATCTCCTTTTGATGTGTGGATCTGAGGGTCTGTGTAGAGATCTCCCACTCCTTGAACATCAACAACAATCAACTGATGGCCAGAACGCTCAAATGTAAAGTGACTGAAAGCCTGTGGAATAAAGAATATTTAAAACAAAAATTATTTTCAACTAAATGCAACAAAGTGCAAATAGCTAATGTGCATTTACCTTCATTTTTCATTACATACAAATTAATACTGTATAACTCACAGTTGTTTTTCTTTTTTAAAAAATAACACTGGGTGATTTGAAATTCCAACAAAAATGGTATAAATCTTTGACTTTTTTTTTCTCTTTTTCTGATCAATACAGTGCTGCTGATACATTTTAAAAAAATGCTTTTCACAGCATATATACATCTATGAGTACATAATGGCAGTCACTTTTTGTGCATTCTATTCTGTTATAGTCTTATTTTTAATCTCTTCGAACTTCCTCTTGACCTCAACCAAAATTCTATCCACAACTCTACAAAGCTAACAAATTCATTCTAACTCTCTATCCCCAACTACTTCATTCATAAACCAAAACTAGATCCAGATCCAATAAATTCATGTAAAAGAAGATTTGTTTTATTTCATTTTGTTGAAGTGGACTCACAACAACAACATAAAAGAAAACTGCTGGGGCAAACAAACTGAGCCCTCTGAAATCAAATCCAATGAATTGCAATTTTGTATTTAAAATAACAATTAGCCAATGATTCTGTTAAAAAAAAAATATGGACAAATCAACTTTTGCTTTTCCAAAGTGAAATCTTGAACCTCCATGAGAAAAAAAGCAAAATTGACCCAAAGGACAAAAAATCAGCAGCCCCAATGATATAAGGTTAGGTGAATTTTAATAAGCATGTGATGAAAAAGTGAAGTTAAGAAAAAGTTAAGATATGACATTTGAGGTACCATGAACTACACTTTAAAGGCATATTACTCTTGATTCAAGTACAATATGATGAGATAATCACACAATCAGTTGAAGATAGATGGAAAAGACCTCCAAGTAATCAAAAACAGATAGCAGCAATGCGAGTTGATGGGGAAATCAGCTCATTTAAAAAAGATTAAGTGTGGTGTCAGACAAGGATGTGTACTTTCCCCAGACCTTTTCTCTCTCTACGGTGAAAGTATTATGCAAAACCTTGAAGGATATCCAGGAATAAAAGTAGGAGGGCACAACGTAAACAAATTGAGATAGGCTCATGGCGTTTTTATTAACAGCAGAAAATAAAAAAGACTAGCAACCAGAGAGAAACTAGAACATCTAGTGACAACTGGAATGATAAAAGGAAAACGCAGCAGGGGAAAGCAGCAAGAAAAGATGTTGGATGGACTAACAAAGTGGCTAAAAGAAGGAAGAGTGACAGAAGCCCTGAAGGCAATGAAGGATAGAGATGCATGGAAGGTCATGATCACCTACGCTGAAGAGCACGACACCTGATTGATTGATTGATTCTTGATTCACAATTGTCCTGAGATAGTTGTGATGAGCAAGATGTCAGAAGATTCTTCTTTTCTCTGACTATCTGAAACATTGTAAATAGTATCCATATCACCAATAGGTAACTCAATAAATTCCTTTGTTTTGTTTTTTTAATTTCAACACTCTTCATAAAAAAAATCATGAAATCTGACTCAGATGAAACACGTCAAAACCATTTATACAGAAATAAACATAAATAATCTTTCTCTTTCTTTCTTCCTTTGTTTCACATGTCCATCTGGTGATGTCTCCATTATATGTGTTGACAAGGAGGACGTTATTCCTTCAAAACATCAGTACTTACTTGAGTACTAACATGCTTACCTGTGGAGTGAGCCTCAGGTGCTCCTCTACATAGCCAGAGTTAGAGTTGTATTTCACATACTCTCCTTCAATAAAATGTTCCAAATGAAATAATGGTTTTCCAGCCCTGTTTGGAAACTCAAGTACGTACATCTGAAAGATGTCCACCTGGATAGAAAAACAAAAAAAAAATTAAAAAAATTAGCATTTTTTAACTATTCTTTTTACACATGGCTGTTATTAAAAAAAAAAAAAATTATAGACACACTTTTGATGTTCAGTTATGCAACACGCAAAAAATTTTAATAAAAGTAAGACAGGAAATGCTATTTTAACTTTGTTTGAGCAGAAATCACACATTGACAGACATAAAAATGTCAACAACAGCCACAAAAAATGATTTTTTTTAAAGGATTTCATCATCCTACAGGAATATTTTATCAGGTTAAACAATGTTTAAACTAATATTATTTTAAAAAATTTGTTCCAACTCAAGGCCTCCCTACATCTTGAAAGTAAAAGAAAGGAAAGCCTATAAAAGCCATTTTCCTTAACTACATCAAGAGATTAAAAGGCACACACCATATGCTAAGGAAAGTTTATCTTTCCTACGAGATGGGATTTTAAACTTTGAATAAAATTACTTACACTTGAATGGTGTCCATTGAAACACTATTACAAGTTCTGAATGGTTTAAATTCTTAAATGTTAAGCCCTATTGCAGGTTCCATCAATTCAAGTATTTAAGAATTAAGCACAAAAATATCAACTTTGTGTCATTACTTCTCCTGTTAATACAAAGAGGAGAATACCATGATGAAAAGTTTGGCAAGACAGTTTTTAATATGAGGCAGTCTAAATATATTGATGAATAAAAATATGAGGCTTTAAAAAATACAGTTGTAAATTAAGAATAAATGATAATTATGTGGACTCCATATACATGATAATTATAGTCCACTGCCATAAACTATCTTACTTTCTTTGGAGGATTATGCCTGTTATATTCTTCGCCCCACAACTTTGCATCCATTTGTAGCTTGACATCCTGGAAGTAGACTTCTCTGTCCACCACTTCAATGTAACTTTTTGCTACATAGTTACTGGCATTGATATCCAAGCCATGGGAAGAGTTGCACAATGTTGAGTGCCTTTTCCTCCTGTAAAATATATTAAACTTATTACCAACTTAACTTTTGATAGGGGGCTCCCAATAACCTGCTTTAAAAATTCAGTTTTTGCATTTTTATATCACTAACAATAGTATCATGAAATTTTTTTCTTTCAAATTTCAGAGTCATACTCAAGCTGGATATTTTTCATATTGAAGAGTTGCTTGACATGTGTGTGCACCTCTAATTGTGGTATCCTCTGATGAACAGATAACCTTATTAATTTCTTTCTCAGCAATATGACACTCAAGATATGGCATTGTGTACCCATTGTTCTCTAAAAATACTCACACTCTATAGCACTGCCTCATAGCACCACGTGTAAATGGCTGTGGATGAGTAACAATTGTATAAATTGTCAATTTCTTTATGAATTGCACCAACTACTGCTAAAATTATACAATGAAAGTGTTTTAGGTGGGTCAGTTTATGAACAATGATACCTTCAGGATTTCATCAAACATTTGATCAAATATAATTCAAGCAAATTTTTGCCTCCATAATTTAATTTATGAAACTTACTTCACATTTTATCTAATATTTAATAGCCTTTAATTACATATTTATTTTACATTGTGACTTGAAAATATTTGATCAATAATGTTACCATATAATTATATTGTATTCTTTCTGCTTTAGACAGGCATTATTTGTTCAGTTCGTTTTTGTTTTTTTCTCTCCTTCATCTCTTTATGTTGTTTAGTGAACACTGGATTATAAGCAGTGAAAGATTGTTTTGATATGCTAGAGTGAAACACTGTTTCTAAGGGCTGCTCTTCTGAGAGTTCAGAATGGCATATTACTTGGTAATGGACTTTACAAGAACCATCATCACTTTGAGTAAGAGTTAGAAAGTAAATACGAAATCATTTTTTTTTTTTTAAATTTTATGTATCAAGGCATTTTGTTAAATTAAGTTGATCTATTCGGATAGCACATACTAAATTTGCCTTTCCCTAAGATTGGGAAGTAAAAGCTAGCTATTCCTCTTATTTTAATAAATAAAATAAAAATTGATTAAACTATGCAATAGACTTGTACCTTTTTATCCATCTTGACAAGAACAGTGTCTTGCATCCAGAGCTGTTTATGTGCGTGGTAACGATGGCGAATGGCCATCTCAGTTTCCAGTTCATCTAGATGATACTGCTCCCACTGATCCACCCCCTTTCGCAACTTCCTCATGATACGCTCAAATTTTGGTTTTAACTTAAATGAGGGCTTTTTCTGAGGATCAGCTGCCGCTTTATTCTGCAGAGCCTTAGCCTGAGAGATAGCCAGCGGTTTTAAATTGCTATCAGGTAGGACTCCAGAGTAGGCCTAAAAATATATGACAATAAAGGTTTACACAAAATATGCATTTAATACAAAAAATGGACTCACTCTTAAACTGTACACAATGCAGCTTTCCTTCAACGTTTATATGACTTAAAATTTCTTTTATCAGTGCATTTCCTCCCAAAAACAATTTTTCTTTGAATAGTGTTATGGTAACTTACAGGAGACTAAACTTCTTTGCACTTTCTAAAGGAAAACTTTCCTCTAAAATAGTTTACATTTCCAACCAGAATGTACAGAATACAAGTCATCAAAATGTAGAAATTTCAAGAAATACCTTTAGAAGCCTTCTCTCTCTCAAGGTTATCATAGCCTTCACTGGCTCTCCATCACTATCACGCCGATTATTGTCTATGTCTGTGCTGCACTGATCTGCAAGGCTTTCACAAGAGGCATCAATGTCAGTGATGGGAAACAGCATGATGTGGTCATCTTCCTCATCACTGCTTTGGTCACTATGCCTACTGCTTTCTGTGTCTCTATTGTAGTTTCTGTCCCGATCTCTGTTGTCAACAATCTCCATCCTGATTCTTTCTTTAAGCTTTCCACCAACTCTTTTCTCTTACCTTGTTACAAGGATGTTTTAAGATATTTGAATGTCCTACGTATGTCTTATACCTTACTTTTCAAACCTAAAACTATCAATTGAATATAAGCCTTTGTTTTATTAGTTCTAAGAGGAGATATTTGTTAAGATTGCTTCTTGTCAACACATACAATGGAGACATCACCAGATGGACCTGTGAAAGAAAGGAAGAAAGAAAGACAAACATTATTTCTTCAAAAAGACAAAACAAAACAAAATAACAGAGCTCCTCAACAATTTAGAGAAAGAAAACATAGACATGAAAATATTAAGCATTATATTTTGCTTTTTATCTATTCACAAAAACTGGACCCATGACTATTATAAAGTTTGTCCTATTTAATGTACAAAGACCGCATAACTGATTAAAGGTGAACTCAACTCAAATGTTATAATTAAGCCCTGCAGTGATGCCCTTAAAAAGAATTCAAGTAAAATGCTTTTTAGCAGATACCTGTAAAAATATGTTCAATAAATAATCCCTTCCTATTTCTTCTTAGCCTTGCAAAAACCATTAGGAACACTCATTCATAGCCTTGAGTCATGGGTAAGGATGCCATTAATTTAAAGATTGGCCAAAAAAGACATTAGGAGCAATCTTTTATCCCGATCTGGAAATAATCTAATATCAATATATCCATAAATATCATATGTTGTTTTTGGTTGTTTTCTTCACCCCTCCCCTTCCCAGTAAAATTGCTTTTCTTTACAGGCTTCCTAAATAAATGAAAATATCAAGTTGAATTATTTCCTGCATGGAACGCTGGGAAAGAAAAAAAAAACCCAGTGTATAAATATATATATAGATAGATAGATTTGATTGTTACGACCATCTTTACTTGTTTATAGTAATCTAAATTAAAATACAAGCACAATGAGTTATATTTTTTACTATAAATTGTCTGCTTGCAGCAACACAAATAATGTTTGGAATCTTTGTATAACCTTTCTAGAAAAATAAAATTTATTGCATATTGGATAATGTTAAGGCACAACAGGTACAAGTAAAGTATTAATTATATCACCATGGCAAATGGTCTTAAGAATAAGATCACGATTAAGTCAACAGATGGTGGCCTGAAATGCCAAGTAATAATACATGTACAAATATTTTAAAATTTAAAAAGGTCTCCAAAATTAAATGAGCTGGAAAAACACAAATACAATTAATAACCCATAATTCTGAAGCAACCTAACACTACATAATTTTTAGAGAAATGAGGTTACAAGAATAGTGATAAGGTTCTATCTTTTTTTTTTGTCATCAATTCTTTTACACATTGACTTAGCATGTACTGCAATAAAAATCTAAGGGTTTGCAAAACCTAGAAGGAAACATAAATGAAAAATAGTGGCATGTACTCTAGGATATCAATTAATACTCTATTCAGACAACGTAAAAATATATGAGTATGAGACAGTAAGGTACTAAGATACGCCTATTACATATCAAATAGGAATCCTGACAGATTAGTGAATATTATCTAATATTTGTATTATAATGAATAACTATAATTTGGCAATGCTTTATAATACTATTATCATATGAGACACAAAATAGAAAAATTACAAGTTTGCATAAAATTTACTCATGCTAATTGTAAATAATAATTTCTCAATATATCAGTTGAATGCATGTATAAGGATGACAACTTCAAAAAACTTATGGTAGTAGCAATATGCAGTCTTTGCTCATGGATTATCAAAAGCCAAATAAATGGTTTGATCATGGATCATGGATTCAGTTGTATATAATTTATCAAAATGAAATATTGTTCTATTAACAACTACCACAATCATAATTGTAATTCATCTAAATACCTAAGAAAGTCAACAAATCAAGCTGGTGCCATGATAAGCATAGGTTTAGAAGAGAAAGCAAAACATACACCCTGTAATACAGAGATCTGCTCCCTTTTACCCACGCAAAATCTATGTGTCGTGATCAGAACTGATTCATAATCGATTCTATAAGCTTTAACCTTCCTCGTCAACACACTAGAACTTTTTCACAAAAGAGGTAGCTAGTGAGAAAAGGCTCTTGACTGAGAGGAAAATTCATTATTACCTGCTTAGAAATACATGTACATGATATCAAACGCAGTTAAGTTAATAAGATGAGGGTTGACCCAAAAAAAATTAAAACAAAACATTAAAAAAAAAAAATTTGTAAAGGCTGTAAAAAAAAATTGTCACCATAAAATTCCATCAGCAGAGTTGTGGTCTCAAATCTAAAAAATTACATAGGACCATTTGTACTAAAATCACAAACACGAAATGTCTTTATCAAAGTTATTTAGCTCACACATGCTACTTTGTTAATTTTACACACTTTTTTATGACAGGTTAAAGAGATAGCCTTAACCTTTTCCCATCACACAATCACTGGGCCTATTATTCCCTCTATACACTTTATGTAAGTGTTGCAATTCCTTGCGAATGCAGCTTTTAAGGGTATTTTCAAAAATTCATTAAAATCAGTATTACAACAATGCTCAGAAGCAGCAGGGTGATGCGAAGTGGTGCTGGTACAAGAGAGCCTCACACAAGCGGAACGATCAGTTGTAAACCGGCCCACTTCTCCGTGGAGAGCCGAGATGTGAAAGGTTAATCACTGGAGTGTGGCCACTACTATTTTCAGGCCTGAAGTTTATCAAAGACATTCTTTATTGTGGCTCAATATTTATCTGATTAGATCAAAACCAATTTTTCAAAAATCCAGATTTGGATAAAAGCAAATTGAAAATTTCATCAAATCGTCAAAATATTGATACCACCTTGAAAGGAGCTAAACTTAATGGGCCATGGGCCAACTTTCTAGAATTAAGTGTCTGAAAATCAAGGCAAGCCAAAAGCCTGATTTATAAGCATTAGATTATTTCAATTTGTTATCATTTGCAGTTTTATTGCCATTTGATTCATCTTTAACCAACATCATTATTAATTTAAAAAGCTTTTGATAACCGCAAAAGAAATATTCGTACTATTGCAGTTCACGGCCCAACTCACCCTAAGCTTTAAAATTTAATTTTCTAAATGAATTTGATATGCTGAACACGAAAATGAAGGTTTCATTTGTCGCAAATAAATATTTTTTAAGCACAAGAGGGTTAGAATACAGAACTGGGACAAACATCAGGAAATAGTGCAAAACAAAGATGCTTATATCTTAAAAAGCATTTATTTGTGACGAATAAAACCTTCGTATTCGTGTTCAGTGAATGAAACTCATTAAGAAACATACAATTTTAAAGCTTAAATGCGTTTGGCCCGTTTGTGCAAAAATACCCAAGATAATAGAGAGTGTTCTAAATTATTAGATTAGTCCATTTCTCTATAAACATCAGCGGTACTTTACCCATTCAGAAGTGCAGTTCCCAAACTTTACATTTAACTTCAGTTCTCTTATCGTACTGTAACAGTTTTGCATGTATGTTGACAAAGTTGATACAACCATTATTGCCAGAACATTATTATCAGCCACCATGGTCGTTTTGTAACAGTTCAGATTTTGCAGAACTTCACTTCTAAATTTATGTGATGCAGAATCAAAGGGCCAAGAACTGTTAAAGCAGTTCTTCAATTTTTCTCAATTCATAAGCAATAGAAATTTTAGAATCATATAATCTAATCTAGATTCTAGGTCTTGATCAATGTTCACAGACCATAAGTCAATATTACCTCTTTTGAATTGAAGGCCCCTCATGTACGACTGTGATTTATTTAACTCAAGTTCTAGGTCTAGATCTAGACTAGAATCTAGGTAAAACCAAGAAAGAGTCCTAAAGCTTGTATTTTAAGGACCATAATGGGTACCATATAATGTCACACAAAAGGCCTATTGTATTGGGTTCTCTTCGTTGTAAACTGGTTTAAGTTAAAAATACAATTTTGTCATTGGATTTGCAAAGATAAATTGGCACTAGAGGTCTAACAGACGATAATTTAATTCAGTCTCAGATTTCACACCTCTTTTAAAATCTTGATTAGATCTAATCTAGGTATAGATCTAGATCTATATCTAGATCTAATCTAAACTTCGTGTTATCTTACCAGAAGCTCTGACGATTCCGGCCGCTGCCTCTGTATTGTAGATGCAATTTGGTTTAGATTTACTGGTATAATATGCATTCAAAAGGTTGTCAAGCTTACTTCCTAATCGGGATCAAGATCCAGATCGATCAATCAAATACTGAGAGGTCTAGATTCTAACAAGATTTTAGAGAACAGTGTGCTCGCGGAAAGAAATTCAATCAAGTAATATTAGCTTGCATTTATCGAGACCCTGACACCGAGTCCCGTTCTCTCTGTACTCTGTAGTTGATGCAGGGCATACATTGAGGCTTGGCTCAAATCTACCGACCCTAGCCTAGAGTGGCGAACGTGCGTGTGTGTGTATACAACAAACACCGACTTCTCAGAGTTGCCGACTGTCACCACAGCGCTTCTTGCTTTTTCGTCAATTTCCCTACATTTCCCACCTACGTGCATTTTAGTTCGTTTTTTTTCCCCTTTACCTTATTGTTCACAATTATGATCTGGTGATTTTGATTTATTTTGTGGAGTTTAAACCTATAAAAATATTTTGCAATCAATCGGAACTGATGAAATGAAATAATCATGCAATATAATGTAGGGTAAACTCGTGTTTCTACTGAAAGAAAAAAAAAAGGTGACCTCATTCAACCCTTCTACTACCAAAACAACGTGAGGGTGAACTAGGGAAGAAATCGGTTTTTGCACACGCGCACAAGCATCAAAACAAAGAAGGTCAAGGTTGCTGCTAAGTTCGGGTTACAGCCAGCGTTCACTCTGTTGTTCTTTTTTGCACGAGGCATAGATCTAGCCTTACATAGAATGCAAATTGGGCGAAGCCAAAGAAGTCGAGACTAGTCAGTCGTACAATGTACATGATTGTAGTAACTCCAAGAAGAAAATATTGGTATGGTAGGCTTTACATGAACTAATTTTTTTCCGACTGTAAGCTAAATCTAGATCTCTGCTGAAGCAATATAAGGATGAGCTCCGGTATGTAGAATTAAGTTCTGTGAATGTTTCAGCGGACATAAATAAAATAGTTTAAGATTGAAATTTATGGCCATCATTATTATAATTATAATTATGTATCTATTTTCATGCCCCAAAACCCGTACCATGAACTTCTGTTGCTGTTTGCAAATCATTGCCCTCCACAGCAAATAACATGCCACCCGCCCATCCCATCCCCCCCCCCCCCCATCCCCCTTTTTTTTTTCCTCCTCTTACTGTGCTGTATCGATTAGCAAATTTCCTATTGACGCCTTCAATATTTAATTTTATTTTGTATATTAATTTTAAACCATAATTGAGGGAGTTAATAAAATGGGGGCGGGGCGAGGCGGGGCAATTATTTGCAATTTCCTTTGGGAAAGATAAATACTTTTTATTTTTACCTCAGCTCCCTTTACCATCCCCTAACCCCTCGGTTCTATTTAAACGCTCAACTTTCTAACCGCAAACTATCAAAGTTCATGGTCCATCAAGACAAGAGAAGACCATGGTTGTCATTTTTGACAGCATCATAATTATACTTTCATTTATGCATGTACGTGCTCTACGTGCACACAGCAGTCTATGCAATGGAACATGAATGTTGCCTCCCTGACTCAGAGCTTCTCAGGCCTGAGGTCTCCTCAGCCAAGGCCTTGCTTCAGCTCGAAGAACCTCTCCTGTTCTAATCCAACTTGAACTGCGGAGAAGAGAGTGAAAAAGGGTTTCAGACTTGCATACCCTTCGGAGCGTGTAGCATAGGATTAGCCTTTATGATTCTGAGACAGCTTTCCATTGGCTCAAGCATAATTTGACACAGGTGTGTGGAGACAAATTAAGAAGCGACATTACTGTTTCAATGCTGCCTAATCTTTTTCACATAATGACGTTTAATATATTGTGTACTTTTGAAACATGCGATCTACAAAAGAAATAAATTATTAAGATTGAGTGTGTCCTTCAAGGTTAACAGTTGCAAAATAGATGCTGGAAATTCGAGAAATCAATTTCAACAAGACAAAAGGGCAGGTTATTTATTATTATTGGGTTATTTTTAGGTCACACGCTTACTATAAGCGTTAATTAGGATCTGTAAACACACTTCCTTCACGCAAAAAAAAAAAAACAAACGATATCAATAACAACGACGAGGAAATTTCAAGAACTTTTTCAGCAGCAGCTGAACTTAACTGTACAATATGGTGTAACAACCTCACGAATGTTTGCTAATGCCTTGCTTGAGACTTTTTTTTTTCTGCCCTTTTCACCGTCAAGCGTAACCTCACAAATCATCCACATTGCAGTACTTTAGCTTAATGGTCGCCTTGTCCACACTCATAGCAAGACCAAACCCGACTTAAGTACATTTGGTGCGTTTGTCACAGAACCAAAATATGCAAACAAGGAGCTCGTATTGCCGTTATTTAATAATCAAAGCCATTTGAACGGATCAGTTAAAAAGAAGCTAACTGAAATAATTATATATATATATATATATATATATATATATATATATATATATAGAGAGAGAGAGAGAGAGAGAGAGAGAGAGAAGATCTTACCTTAAATTCTCTGCATACTACACTTGTGTTTCAATTATTCCAACTTATCTTCAAACTATATATATATATATATATATATATATATATATATATATATATATATATATATATAACATAGTGCTTACAGTTTTAGCAGTATAGTGGTAGTTTTTGTTGTTGTTATTGTTGCTGTTTCAATTGTTTTAGTAATAAATGAAATGGTCTCAGTCTTCAAGCCTGCCTCTCTTATCTTTCCTTTTCCCTGTCCTCTCTATCTTAGTATGTTGGTCTCTTATCCCCCCCCCCCCTCTCTCTCTCTCTCTCTCTCTCTCTCTCTCTCTCTCTCTCTCTCTCTCTCTCTCTCTATCTATCTATCTACGAGGGCAGGCTGATAATTAAGTTCCGTTTGCTAATAACTAGGTCAATTTTCGTCACATCGACCTAAAATTTCATACATAAACTCTCGAACCATTTTTCTAGACTTAACTATAACAAGTTTGTGTGACGTCATTCGTGCTCATAATGCAGTGACGCGCAACACATGATGTGGTAGCCATGTTTATGAGACAATGGCGACTTCCAATGACCTTCTCATCAAACAGCGCTCTGTTATCGAGTTTTTGGCAGCTGAGGGATGTTCTGCTGCAAACATTCATGCAAGAATGAAGACAGTTTATGGTGAAATGTGCATTTCAGACTGTGCAGTTCGCAAATGGGTGAGAATTTTTAAAGGGGAAGACCCCAGAGAGACAATTCTGCGTGATCGAAAGCGTTCGGGTAGGCCCCTTTCCGCATCGGACACGGCTCATCGAGAGAAAGTTGACTGCATGATTAGAGCTAATCGAAGGGTCAAACAAAAGGAAATTGCAGATGAAGTAGGCATTTCGAAAGAACGAGTGCACCATATCGCCACAACTGTACTGGGTTACCGAAAAGTCTCTGCCCGTTGGGTCCCAAGACAGCTCACTGTAGAGATGAAAGCGCAGAGAAAGGACATGTGTACTCAACTCTTAGAGCGTTACAATGCAGAAGGAGAAGCATTTCTGCAACGCATTGTGACTGGAGACGAATCCTGGGTCCACCACTACGATCCAGAATGTAAAGCCCAATCGATGGAGTAGAGGCACAAAACTTCTCCAAGTCCAAGGAAGTTCAAGGTTGTTGCCTCTGCAAGAAAGGTCTTGTTCACCGTTTTCTGGGACATGGAGGGAGTGGTCCACATGGAATTTCTGGAGCAAGGGCAAACTGTGAACTCTGAGCGATATATTTCAACACTCCGAGCTCTCAAACTCCGACTCAGACGTATTCGGCGTGATAAGGACTCAATCCTGCAACACGACAATGCGCGCCCGCACACCAGTCGCCAAACTCAGGACGCCTTAAGGCAGCTGGAACTTACGACCCTACCTCACCCTGCATACAGCCCCGATCTTGCCCCCTCTGACTATTATTTGTTTCCCCAACTCAAGAAGTACCTGAAGGGCCATCACTATGACAATGATGAGGAAGTTATCGCAGATGTTCGCAGATGGTGCCGTGGACAGCCGTCTGAATTCTTCGCTGACGGCGTGAGCCAACTAGTGAAACGTTGGAGGCGGTGTGTTGATCGCGACGGTGACTACATCGAAAAATAGAGTGCTAAGTATGTAGCTGAGATATTAAGCTTTCGTTTGACGTATTGTTTATGTATATGCTGTGAAAAATTAAAAAGTTATGATTAAACGGAACTTAATTATCAGCCTGCCCTCGTATATATCTATTTGTATATCTCTGTCTCTCCCCCTCCCCCGTTTTATTCAAGGTATGTTTTTCAAATATTAATTTAACGACGGCAACGACAAATTTAACACACGCACCCTCCGTCTCTATCACATATACACACACACACACATATAAACGCACTTGGAGTTGCAATCCAAAAGAAATTGCTATTCTTCAACGTCTTTTTTTTTTCCCAAAATCTAATCAAAAGTCTGTTCCAATTTCACTAGAATGTAGGTCATATCGAAGGCTACCTAGCCTTTGAACAAGAAGACGACCTGAAAACCGGGAGATACCAATAGTATTGTCTTGGTAATTGCACTGCAACAGTGTTCTCTACCTAGTTAAATCTACCTTAATTTTCATGAATTTTTCTAATAGCCAAAAGGGTACTCAAACTTGGATTGAAACAATTTTTACAGAGACATCTTCAGATTTTAAAGGAACAATAGAGCAGGGTACTCAGTAGATCTTATTGAGAGGTTTATTTTATATTTGGGAATTAGTTCCCAGCGATGAATTTGGATAGATTGCTCTTAACGAAACAGCAATACAATACTAAAAAGAATGGCATCTAAAATTAATTTTACGCTGCTTATGTTCATTTGTTGCATTCTCTATAACTATTTTTTTTAAACCCCACCTCTTCGCTGCGAAAATAGACTGAAATGAACACCACAGAAGATAGTGTTTCGTTTAACTATTTTAGCCGGGTTTCTAATTCACTCTGCTCTATGATTGCCAGATAGCTCAGTCGGTAGAGCACTAGACTGACGTTACGGTGGTTTTTCCATTGATTGTTACACTGGTTTTTTTTTTTTCTGTAGTTTTTTCCCCTCATATGGAATTAAATACAGACATAATTGAAAATAAAGATATATATATATATATATATATATATATATATATATATATATATATATATAGAGAGAGAGAGAGAGAGAGAGAGAGAGAGAGAAAGAGAGAGAGAGTGAGAGAGAGAATGATAGGGTTCGGGGTTCGATCGATCCCTCCCTCCCTCTCTCTCTCTCTCTCTCTCTCTCTCTCTCTCTCTCTCTCTCTCTCTCTCTCTCTCTCTCTCTCTCTTTCCAGTCAGCGCATATACCTTTTGCAGCTATAATGTTCTAAGGCCCCTGCCAAGCCAAAGACAGCTGATTCAATGAGACCATACCCCAATCTAGGTTTCAAACTTGCAGCCTCTGTGTTGTCAGCCCAAAAATCTTTCTTATAATTATGTTGGTGTAATTCCCTGGTACTAAATTCTTGTTTACTCATACATTTACTTAAGCATTTTATCATATCGATGTGGACTTACAGTAAGCGGTGTTGTCTGCGTGTCGTTAATTATTAACTTTTTCTACATAAATTATTTTTCAAACTACATGAAATTTACTTTGACACATCTGACTTTCAATGTGAATTGGCTTTACAATTTCCGGGGCGCTTTAAATGAGGATGGAGAGTTTATTGAGATTTTTGTTACACGCATTGAAGGGCTGTTTGGATGAAACTGAAAGATGCGCATGAAAATAAAGGCCTCGTTGCTTACAAAGCGCTTCGGGAGTTCAGAATTTAATTTCCTCACCTTAAGTTTGCTTTCAGAGTAGGAGCCGAAGATGCAATTGCGGCACTGAGCACTGTGTGTACCTGTAAAGGCTGACGGAATCCTGTTACAGAATATCTTTATTTCATTAAAATTACGTTTTAAAGTCTGAAAGGCTGGCACAGGCGCGCCTGTTCGAAGACTGCCCCCCGCCTTCTTTCGCTCATCCGGATGAGCAGAAAGGCAGCCGATTAGTCACGTGACGGCCTCGAATCATTTCATTGAGTGGGACAATCATTATCATAGCGATGGGTTATTTCAGTTAAACATTACTATAACTGTCTTTGAATATACATGTACTGTCCTTTCTTGCTCTGACAAGTGTTGAAACTATTCATAAAGAATGTTTATCACTAAGACACAGTTATTATTATACGTTGTATTTTCATTATTTTCCACAGAAAGTTTGATCTTTCTGACTCGGTTCTTGTTCTTGTTCTTCTTCTTCTTCGCCGATTTGTTCATTTCTTGGACAATAAATACACATTAAAAATGAACCTCGTGCCTTCATAATCACGATTTTTTATTATTAGTTAACGTCATTACATCGACAGAACATGAGATATAGAACTACAACATATAAAGATAGATTTAAAGATCAGATATTACAAATCTGCGAACAAACATAACTATCTTTCCTTTTTTAACGCGGTGAATAGTGAAGACTGATTACTTTATTCACCATTCGGGTTGTGTTTTACTAAAGTTTAAGTAACGGGCTCAAAAATGACAATCTTGAAGATTGATACCGATATTAAAGATTCTGCATGAATGATATTCGTTCATTTTGGGTACAGGCAAAATCTTACAAGTTTTTTTTTTTTTTTTTTTGGAAGCATTATACTCTTGTTTTTATGGCCCGCTCCCGATCTATGATAAAAAAAAGTGGAATTTCCAGGCTGACTGATAGGATTTTGTGCGTTTAGCCGTCTTTCACTATTAACCTCGGTGAATTTTAATGCATGTATAATGGATTCATACAGTAATCTATAGCTTGGTAAGTATCGTTTTCTTTTCCATTCGACGTATCCACTCCAAATTCACAGGCTCTCTCTCTCTCTCTCTCTCTCTCTCTCTCTCTCTCTCTCTCTCTCTCTCTCTCTCTCTCGTGAATCTACTGCCTCATATTTAAGTTCCCAAAATTTCCTCTCACGAATCAGCAAATCAAGTAAAGTTGAAAGCGTGATTTTTTTCTGTGGTAACCGAAATTCAGGTTACAGAGAGGACATTGACACCGTGACCCACATTGCTGGTCTGCCCTGACCCTGTGAGCCGTATTGTGCGGCGTCTCTGTGTTATCTTAGAGCCAGACTTGAAGTCGTCACTTCTAATTCTGGTGTGGTTGCCTGTGGTCCGTGGGTGGATTGAGGCCAAAATCTCGCTACAGCCATGGAGTGGCACCAAACTGCAAAATTATGAGAGAGAGAGAGAGAGAGAGAGAGAGAGAGAGAGAGAGAGTACACACACACATACAATATTATAATATTTATATATATATATATATATATATATATATATATATATATATGTAAGTATGTGTGTGTGTGTGTTCTGCCTACAATTTGGCAACAGTTTTGTCTGAGAGTCCATGTAATACCCGAGCTGTACTACGTGCACCACCACTACAGAGACTTTCATTCGCAAACCAATAAAAATATATGTAATAGACAACTTCAATCACTTTTCTACAAACTATATCTTTGTGAGATGTTAAAAAAAAAAAAATTAACCTCGCATGCAATTATAGGCCTACTGTTTTTAATTTTTTTTTTTTTTTTTTTTTTTTTTTTTGCAGGGTGAGACCGGTACTTAAATGTGCTTTAATATCGCAGTAAACATCATTTTCTTAACATGCTGAATTAGCTCTAAATCAACTGATTAGACCGATAAGAGAAATATGAAATTCAAATTCTTCGATATTTCCCTTTCTTCTTTCTTCTTGTCCTTTAAAATACGCGCGGAAATCTTAAAAATCTTAAAAACCAGCTCATACCCGGAAAGTCACAGCAAGAGTTCATTTGTCTTTTCCTAGGAGGCATTAATTCTTCATGTTTGGGTATTGTCGCGAAGGTTTCCATATTTATGTGTGTAACCCAAAAGTTGGTTAAAGTCTTTTGTCTTAATACTGAAACCACAGAGAGTGTAGTTTATAGAATAGTAAGAGATATGATTGACTTTGATCCAAGTCGCACGATTCAAAGCAAAGTTCGATTCAACTGTCCTGGGTTCCCAGATATGGCCATGGGCAAAGAGGCCAGATCTATAGGCCTACTTTATTTGTTTACTACGTTAGGTGTTTGTTTGCTTCGCTTGCATTATCTGTTTTCTAACTCGCGTAGGGAAATAGGGCGAACCACGGATTTAGAACAGGAGGAAGGCCTATGTATTGGTCAGACCAATGAAGAATTGAACTGTGGAACAGCTGCTAACTGCTGAGCCTCGAATCAAATGTGTAAAACAGCTTGTGCTCAGTTCATCTTTTTACGAGACTCACGTGCTATCTCCCTACACTCGACGGGAGCAACAGCACGTGTCTGAATTACTGGATTTACGAACACTTTATCATAAACATGCGTATATTTATCGATTATTGTGATGAACGTTAATAAAAAAACAAAAAAAAAACGGTGTAAATTATGTAGTGAGAGGAAGAGAAAAAGCAATATAATGGATATATAATAACACTACATACAGAGTTTTCGATCGAGCTTAGTTTCGATAACTTATCTTAATTCTGTAACAGTACGCTGCATCGACTGGAGTTTCCCAACAACTGCTTTTCTATGAGTTGAAATAGACAAACTGAAGAATATACTTGAAAGCAATTTGTTATTTTCTCCATATCTCTCATAACCACTCCTTGTTTTTGTCTTTCCTCTCTCTCTCTCTCTCTCTCTCTCTCTCTCTCTCTCTCTCTCTCTCTCTCTCTCTCTCTCTCTCTCTCTCTCTCTCTCTGTTTCTCTATTAGTGCTTGATGAATTTTCAGTCTCCGCCTCCATTCCTTTTTTTTTTTTAAACCTTTAATTCTATTAGCGTCTTACTCTTACTATTTACTTCATTATACCCGTATAATTAAGATCCTTTTTGTAAACACAACAGAATTCAATCTTACCCTTAAGCAACCAAATGCTGCTGCCTAAACCTAGATCGTGCTTAATGAATAACTTATTAATAGTTTGATTTAGATCAACCTCGGACATTTTTACAATACAGCATGTTGACAAGACAAAATGCTTATCTCAAATGAGTGCCCATAAAACGGTCCTTTCAATTTGGGAACTGGGTCGAGACTCAAGGGCTGCCAAGATCTCTATGATAAAAATGGAGGGTCATGTGTTATTCAAATATATCTCTTGTAAAGAACTTATCGACAAAATCTTCTTGGGTGCTAATGTGTTGATTTTTTCAGTGGAAATGTGATCGAACGTCAGCATTCTTTCCCCCGGACATAGCAATGCACAATAATATAGATTATCATTTTAACATGTTTTCAGCTTTTACGTTTTTTCTTACAGCGACAAGTATACCGTACTGTGATAATCTGCAATTTTTTAAATCAGCTATATACAAAGTTAACTCATAATGTTAATAATTTTGCAGAAATGTTGTTATCGTAGCAGTGACAGTCGAGTTTCATATTATCTCTGTATGAGAAATTTGTGGAAAAAAACAATTATGAAAAACTATGGATAGGATAATTACAAAGCAGAATTGACTTCTTGGTAAGCTGGAGGCAAGCATTGCAGACACTGACTTCCTGGTAGTCCACTGACAAAATAATTACACTGCAGACATGAACTTCGTCATAAAATATACATATACAAGATACACACTGATAATGCTGACATCGACTTCTTGGTAAATGCGTGTCACTGCGGACATTGACCTCATGAGAAACTGCGGGCTAGATAGGGACGTGGCAGCAGACGACATCCAGATAAACTGCTCGCTAGATTAATTTGCTCACTGCAGACCAAAAAGACTTTATTATCACCTATACAACAGACCATTATTAGTAAAAAGGATTAGACGCAATGCGCTGCACCCATTCAATACGAGATAAAGAGCAGTAAGACTATGACTCACTGCCAGTGAGCGTTATAAACTGTTCCAGAGCTTTACCGATCAGCTACATTCCCCCCGCGCCTAAAATAATAATAATAATAATAATAATAATAATAATAATAATAATAATAATAATAATAATAATAATAATAATAATAATGATGATGATGGTGATGATGATGATGATGATGATGATGATGATGATGATGATGATGATAATAATAATAATAATAATAGTAATAATAATAATAATAATAATAATAATAATAATAATAATAATAATAATAATAATAATAATAATAATAATAATAATAATAAAAATGTTTTATACTGATGATATGGGACATTATTTCTTCAATATTTCTTGATTCTGTTTTTCAACCATTATGTAGTGATTCTGCTAAGCTAGACCTAGCACTGTGGAAAGAGAAAGGTTATTTCTAGAAAGTTTAATTTTATAGACGTTCACTGTTACTGTATATATTTTCTAAACGAAAAAGTTCTAAGAAACAAGCATGAAAAAAGAACAGCTCTATTAAGAGATCTCTTTAAACGCTCATTATAATCAATTTGGATTTAGCTACTAAAAATAATTGTGTGTTGCTGTGAATTCCCGCAACGCAATGTTAAGAAAACAGAGTGCTCAAACAGTACTCATCTCGGCACTTTTTGTTTGTACATGTACATGTATAGCCTAATCATGAGCGCTTAGAACTAGAACGGTCTTTCAAAAGGTTTAGTTTTTATAAAGAATTGGTACGTTCCCAAACTATTTACAGATAATTAATATGCTCATAGTAAGGCCACGTAGCTATAAAAAAAAAAGAAGCGCTCATAGGTGCACTGCAATGCAGTTTAAATCTTCATAGACTACCCATTTATTCCAACCTAGGATAATTTATGATAATGTGATTTTGAAAGAAGCTATTAGTAGATTGATATTTTAAAAACTTAGCTAACTACATGTACATGCATTTTTTTTTTCATTGGCAATTTTTCAGTGCCTTGTCTCTTCTCATTTTTTCAGGTTTTTTCAGATCCTTTGAGCATTGTTGAGGAAATTGGTACCGGTGGTTTAGCAGTACATGTTTGGTTGTAATTTAAACTTTATTTCTAGCTTGTTCATAGATTTATAGTAATGAATTCATATGCTTAACCTATGTCCTTTAACATTGAACAGCATGCAGAGAGATAACATTGCTTCTTAAAACTTTGTATTATTTAAAGTAAACTGTAGGAAAAGCTCCTCAAAATTAATAGAAGTGTTGGCTCTGAGAGAATGATAGCATTGCTTCTTACAACTTTGTATTATTTAAAGTAAACAGTGTAGGAAAAGCTCCTCAAATAGAAATGTTTGCGTTGAGCGAATGGTGTACACAAAGTCATTGACCTTCACCCTACCTTCACAGTGATCAACACCTTACACCTTCTAGATCTAGTCCTAGTCCGCGGAACATTGCGTAGTTCAGCTGACACAGACGAGACGTACATCACGTCCGTACGAGTCTGCAGCTGGCGCATATTTTTAACAGGCAGCGCGCGGTCAAGGTGACACTGCGTTACCCCTTCTTTCTAAACAATGACTCACTGAGCATTTTCCTCCTCCTCCTCATTATCATAGTCATGATCTTTGTTTTTTCGCTTGTTGACAGTAATTTCTTATTGATGGAAACAACATAAATTCTGCAGATGTCTTAAACAAAACTAATGAAAAAAGAAAACAATGAACAAAAAGAGAGGACTTTTATAAAATAAATAGCTCAATAGATGTAAAAAGTATTAGAAGAAAATAAAAGACGCGCGGCGAATAAGGAAGGAAATTAAAAAAAAGGAAGGAAAAAAAGCGTTTAAAGAGAGGGAATTCGAAAGAGAGAGAGAGAGAGAGAGAGAGAGAGAGAGAGAGAGAGAGAGAGAGAGAGAGAGAGAGAGAGAGAGAGACACAGACAGACAGATAGACAGAGAGAGGCATTGACTCTGTAATGTTAATTCAAATGAGAACAAAGCTTCATAATGTGAAGAGAAAACTAATGAATATTTTTTTTTATGAACTAAGAAAGAAGATGCTAGATCAAGTTACTATTCACGTAATTCATCTAGCAACAATAGAAGTAGTAGTAGTAGTAGTAGTAGTAGTAGTAGTAGTAGTAGTAGTAGTAGTAGTAGTAGTAGTAGTAGTAGTAGTAGTAGTAGTAGTAGTAGTAGAAGTGGTCGTAGATGCAATAGTAGTAGTAGTAGTAGTAGTAGTAGTAGTAGTAGTAGTAGTAGTAGTAGTAGTAGTAGTAGTAGTAGTAGTAGTAGTAGTAGTAGTAGTAGTAGTAGTAGTAGTAGTAGTCGTCGTCGTCGTCGTCGTAGTAGTAGTAGTAGTAGTAGTAGTAGTAGTAGTAGTAGTAGTAGTAGTAGTAGTAGTAGTAGTAGTAGTAGTAGTAGTAGTAGTAGTAGTAGTAGTAGCAGATGTTGTTCTTGTTTTTGTTGTTGTTGTAGTAATAGTTTAGTTTTAACAGCAGTCGTATAAGCGGCGGAAATGATGACGAACTATTTGATTACAATAGTTTCCGACATAATATCATGCGCGTTTATTTGTAGTTTTCAATAAATCACAACTTGTTATTACGATGTGAATAGATTAGCAGAACGAAATAATTATATGCAGTCAAGTACATGTGTGAACTCTAAAATCTTTAGTTTCACTGCTGATTTCATTAGTTTTCTCGTTAAGTTGCCTGACTACCTAGAGCTACACAGTATGGCGAAAGCGTGTATGCAGTCAGCAGAGAATAATATTTAAAATTGTTGTGATAGATTTTCATCACGCCGAGGGATAAAATAATGAGGCACGTTTTACAAAACTAATTTGGAACTTTTTTTTTCTTTTACAGAAAGTAACTGCTGTCTTACATTTTATGGTACATAATTTAGGCTCTTAATTATCTTGTAATTAGACTCAAAGTCTGATTGAACCCTAAATGACATTGTCACTGTTAGTCTTGAGACCATTGTTGTTCTATATACATGACTTTGAGAGGGCCTACTGAGACGACATATAATCTAGAATTATTTAGATCATATAGATCGAGATGCCTGATGCTACTACCTAAAAGATCCATAATGATAAAATAATCATGGCGCCAAGAGAAAAAAATCTGATAGGCAACGGCGGCAGACTTTACTCTCAACAATGATGGCAAAAAAAAAAGTAGAGATTTTTTTTTTCAGTGTATCATGTCAATGTCATGATAAAACAGCCGAAGTGATCATTTACAAGTACAATCTTAAGCCTTATCAGCAAAATTCCCCAAGAGATCACCGAACCTAAAAACGTTGATCAATTAAAAAAAAAAAAACTAAACAAAAAACCACTTGCTCAGAATGATTTCTTAATAATGAGCCGATGGTGATGGCAACCTCTCTCCAATGTTAGCAAAAACCTCATGAATATTTTCTTCATATAGAGCCTTTGTTTCTTCCTTTTTTTTTTTTTCTGATCCATAATTATTAGCCTCTGCAAATAGCTTCCTTTTTTTAAAAGATACATACTCTTTTTTAAAATTGAGAATTGCACCTTACATCCCATAAATCTTTAGTCATATTTAAATTTCTTGACCTTATGCAAACTTGTAAATTTACAATGATGGTAAATATATATTTAATGAGTAACATCACCGTAATTACAATGATGCTGTATTTTTTTTCTACCTGACCTTCCCATAGGTCGCCAAAAGGAAAGGATGTAAGGTCGGGTGCATTCATGATATTCTCTAGCATACGGATATGGCCGATCCCGTTTGATAAAAGTTTTAACAAAGCGCCCAGTGAAATATTGGGTATAAACAGTTTAAAAAATATTCATGTAAATTGAAAGAAATTTGGTGTTCAAGCCAGCCTAAGAACAAGAATATATCTGACATCAGATAATACCTGAAGTGAACTTTGGCTGCATTTGGTTTCCAGGTCAAAAGGACAAAGGAAGACAGCAATAAATTATTTAGCTGTTAGCTGTATTGAAAACTGTCCTGTATGCCTATCAAATACCTTCAATACATTCCAGCGAACGATCTCGTGCATGACAAAGGCAATCAATATGAATACATCTAAAATAATAATAATAATAATAATAATAATAATAATAATAATAATAATAATAATAATAATAATAATAATAATAGTAATAATAATAATAAAGGCTTGATGGCTTAGCGTGATCGTGTTACTTGTCAGAGTGTAAGAGTGTGTCGATACCTCGAACGGCAGAAACACTTAATAGTTCATGTAATAACAATTTTAGATATATCGAGTTCTGAATTAAACCACTGCACTATGGTTTTCGGATCCTTAACTTGTGAATACAATGCTAATTTAAGTTCACCCACGGTCTCCCTTATTTGCAGTGCTTAGGATACGAACCGAGAGAGGTCACGAGAGGGTCGAGGGTCAATGTCATTTGTTGATTTGCGCTCAGACGTGGTTATCTCTTTATTTCTTGGCAACATCTGCAGATGCAATTTAGCCAAAATAATAGACCTGCCGGTAATGTTTGATTTAGAGTTTTTCCTCGGTGAAAGATTTTATCAGCAGAAAAAAACGTTGCTGAATGTGGCTAACACCACAGACTGGTGATTTATTATTCTTTGCAATCTTTGGATAACGGACCAATAATAATCACGTTATCGTAGTTTCTCTCTACCTCATTCTCTTTTTGCCCTCCCTTCTCTTCCAGTTGCCTGTTGTCTCTAAAACACATTTTCTTCTATCGTGCCTTAATTTTTTACGTTTCACTTGTTAAAAATATATCTTAAAAATTACACTACCAATAGAGACCCTGTGTACTACTTACAGAGAACACGACAGGTGCTTGAATCTGTGTGCTACTGCTTAGTCGTTATGCTGGCGGTTAGCCTAATTTAATGCCGTAAACACCGTGTTTACCATCCCGCGACCTCTGAGGGTTCATGGCAGATCCATAAAAGACCAAGCCGAAAGCATGGGACTGCCCTCCCCGGCTCGAGCCACGTCTGCTCAGAGGGCTGTACATCACCAGAGCCTGTCTGGCTCGAGTGGAAGGGTCTCGGGGCTCAGGCAGTACATGTACAATCTAACTAGCTAGATCTATTATGGTGCTGGGCTCGGGTCAGAACCCACCCCCACCGGACATCAGATCGTGGTGATCCCATTACATCTGTGAAACAAGAGTTATGAAAACGAGATTGAGCTGCGCAGCTTCTTTTGTACAGCACGAGAGCTTTTCAGCCTGTTACACAATTTACATGATTTTAACCGGCATGACCGCCATGTAGGCTAAGCTGGTTATTTTTCATAAAAAAAATAAAAATAATAAAAATAAATGAATTATGTCGAATTATTTTCGTCCTTTCGATATGACGCAAGAAACGACCTATTAGTGTATTACACCCAAATTTTGCACGTACACATAAAAAATATTTTTGTTAAATTAAAAACCGCTTAGCCTACCCTGGAAAGAGATGGATACATCTGTGTAATTTTTTGTAAGCGAAATACATGTACATGAATAAAGGAAAAGGCAACACCAGACAGTGGTAAATTAGAAAGTTTATCTACAATTCAAATTCTAGGGGAAAAAAAAAGATTATATAAAATGGAGGAACGATGCATGGAAAAATATTTCCAACTGCATTATGATCCCACACATAGTATACCGGTCATGAGATAGACAAAAAAAAAAAAAATTAAAAACAAAACAAAAACAAAAATGTAGAGAATAATTGTGGAATCACTGGTTCAACAATGCAATCTACTTGTCAACTTTTGAGCATTATGCCTCTGTGAGATGTTTTTTGTTTGCTTGTTTCGTTGAATAATCTACCTTGCGATCATTGTGCTTTTCAAGATTCTCCACGTTCGGTTGGCCCCACTTGCTTAGCTGAATGAATGCACAAATTCATGTGTCATTTCTTGCAGGGGAGGAAAATAAATGACTATGAAAAAATATAAAAACAAAAGTGAAGACAATTATTAAACTATGAAAATTTCGACAGCAGTTCCCCGTCAAGACAGAATTTCAAGTAAGCCAACCCTTGAATAACCTTTCACATTCCCCCACTTCCAATGCAAGAAAAACCATTGCAAATGCAGAATAAATGATGTACTTGTAAACAATTCTAACCTTTTTCAAGATTAGTCTAAGCTTGTTTGAGCTTGATTGAAAAAAAAAAGAAACAAACAAAAAAACCAAAAACATTGTGGATTTCAGAGCAAATCTTAAGATTATTACCACATCAGTAATGTTTGGTTGAGAAAGAGAAGGGACGCTACTCGAAATTTATTTACCAATGTCAATGGTAAAAGAGTTGTTCCCCTTTATAAAGCATCTCTCAATATTTCAAGATAGATTTTTGTAATCTACAACACCTCTAAATATCTTGCCTGGCTACGCAATGAATACCTACAAAAAGAATAGATTAGTCCGAATTCTCTTGAAATTTAAAACCATCAGATATGTTTGAAAGTTCTTAGATTATAGTTCACTCTTCATGCTCTCTTTTTCCTCGACATTTTTAAAAAATTTAATTCTTATTTGGACCTCTTTATTCTAAAATGTTTCTACCGCCAGAGTTCATAAATATTTCAACATAATGCACTTAAAAATATTTATTATCGACAACATTTAAACTTTTAATAAAGTTCTTAATAATCTTTGCTAATTCAGGCTAAAGGCTTTCAAAACATTCTCAGAGGCATTTCAGTGAATGTAGGTTAAGGATCAGGGTGGCTGGAAAAGCTAAGAGACAGGGCAATTGAATTTACTTCCAAATAGGTTAAAGTTTGTGCAGTGTGCAGACAGGTGAGTTGAGCATGCTGCTTATGTCAAATCACTTTTTGGCCTCTCCTGAGAAATTAATATGTGCGGATTTAAAAGATTAGCAACCTCCATTGAAAATATATATGGTTAACTCATCATTCTCTTGGCATTGTTGTCTACTGCTAAGTGACATTTATTACTTGCTTTTAATTCATAAGATTTGTTCTATCTGTCAAATCAGAGCGGATAAGATAAGGATTAACTCCCATCTGTGGCTTAGACATCTACAAAAAATCTTAGTCAAAGAGAAAAGAACAAAAAGAGCCTGCAAACCAAAGGAATAAATAGGGCCTACCACATGCCCGTCTCTACCACAAATCTCTTCATGATAAGGAATATGATAAGCATCATAAAAAATATTTTCAAAACTCCAGCAAGTGCAAAAACATGATGCAACTTGGAAGTAGTTGTACTAAATTGTTTAACACCTGCTCAGATTCTCAGTTTGGTGTTCGTAAGGTTGCACCTATACCAAAACTTTAAGTTATAAAAGGCACAAACAAATCTAAACTTGACGTCTTATTACTATTTGTAACCATGAAATCCCTACATTTCTACAATATCTGACCACTTGAGTATGATGTAGAGTGTAGTGAGAGGGTTCATAAAATCTGTCAAATATAATGTATTATTGATCATTTGTGCAATTGCTAAGACACTGTTATGGGTAAAGTAATGAGGGCTTGACCAAGTGCTCTGGCCGAAATTCATCACCAGCACGCACACAGGGACTTAATAGAGTTTAAGAAATCCCAAGATTTGTGCAGACCATCTCACCATTCTTATTTCTATGTAATGGTCACCTTCTAAACAAATTAAAAGTGAATAATCAGTCTTATTATACACATTTGCTTCTAATGTATTATAATCTCTAAAGGTTTAAAATCTTTTTGGATTTTGCTGCACACATGGAGATACATGTAGCGATGCCTCGAAATGAGATATTTTGCGACAGACTCCTTGGGAAAATGCCATTTTCCTCAAAAAGGCTTGAAATCCTCGCTATTTGAAGTGCTTTTACTTCTGAAACAATATGAAAGTGAGAAATAAGAGCAGTATAAAAAGCTTTAATTTCAAACTTGCTTTAGGAAAATTGTCTTTAGCCAAAAATTACTGTGCTGTGGAAGTATTTTTAAAATAAACTGCACTATCCATTTGTGTTGAATACAGATTTAGAAAGTATTCACAATCTGCATAATATTGAAAACGATGAAACGGAGAAAACCAGGATTTCAAAAATAATGAAAAAAAAAGCAAATAATAAAATCTATTTGATTTATCATAAATTTCAGTTGTGAATGAATAAAAAGAACATTTGAACTCCCTAGAAAATTTTTGAACCCAACATCTCAGCATGCAAGTACTATGCAAGTGGAATATTAGACTCCTTAAAGGAGTTGAATAAATTAGAAAATGATTAAATGTAAAGTCAAATAAACACATGAATTGCAGATGGTACGATTTGATTCTCTTATAACACAAACAACAACCATTTATGTATTTGTAGATTATATGTTTATTAATTATAGACTTCAAAGCACAGAATGCATCCATTCAAAAGAACATGGCATACACAAAGCACAACATTTTGGAGTTAAAATTTACTTGAATATTTTTACCATACAATAACAGGCGTACAGATTACAACAAGAATAGATTGTTCCATATTCCCTTACAATTTTAATTAGTTAAAAAAAAAAGGGCTAATCACAAGAAATAGATTAAAAAGAATTAAAATCAATAATAGTTTTCTTTTTTTCTCATAAATCACATGTAAAATGAAAAAAAAATTATATTAAACATGATCTCCTTTTGTTTAAGTAAGCTAACATTTAAAACATCACAACTGTTAAATTAAAAAATTCAAGAGATTGCGTTGGAAATGAAAACTTATTCCGGAATATTTGGGAACAAATGAAAAGAATTAAAAACTGTCAGTACATGGCATAGATAGAAAAAAAAAGCTTGTTGCAAACATTGACCGAAATAGGCATTTAAAATTATAAGAAATCATAGTTAAAGTTGAAAAGAACAGTGATCCCACAAATTAAGTCAAACTACAGCCCAACTTTACTCAAAAAAAAAAAAGCAAAAAAATTGTTGATCTAAGAAAAATGTTGGTAAATAACAACTACAGTGTAATTATTATAAAATCTTAACAGGCTGCTCACTTGAAATTAGATAGGAAATGAATTTGATTTTGAATAATCAGAAAATCAAATTGTGAGGTACCACTACCAGACAATGAAGAAAGATAATGCAACAATACCAAGTTAGCTCTTTCAGGGCAATTTACCTTGAAAAAGAATGACTTTGAAGTATGAGAATACTTCCTCTCCATTTCATAAAAGTATCTTTCAAACAAAATTCCATCTTTACTCATGATAATGAAAAAATCGAGAATAAATTGCTGAATACCAAGAGAAATACCTCAGGCACTTTTTAGTTTAACTACACATACCTTCTCCTCACTAAACACTCGCACTTATTTACCTGATCCTTATTACACAGTAAAGGAGTTTTATGAGCCTCATGGTTCTCAAAACTTGTTTCATTTTATGATTATACCGACTGTTTAACTCATGCTAAACACTGGCCCAGATAAAAGCTCATGCAAAACTACAGATATATATGTGAAATATGAGAGTGCTGTAACTAAACCAAATCCCCCACCAAACTTCTGTTTGTAAAGGTATTTTTAATGCAGGCATTCTTTACATGAACACATTACAAGCTAAATAATTGTTTGAAATATGCTAATTTGACTGTGTGATGTATAACCTTTCCTATATTTCTAAATTAAACTTAATGCATGTATAAACTATTCCTTGGTTAATTTTGGACCTCATCTCACACATCATTTTGTGAGACAAGAGCACAAATCTTCAGAGTATTTAAGAGCTGCTTATTCTCTGATGTTTTATTTTCTGTGAAGAACATGCACCCTTTCTTATGACACTGCTTTGATAAAAAGGAAAATAGTACAAAATGAACATGGCATACTGTTTTCAAATTCTGCAAAACATGAACACAAGTTGAATTACATCATACAAAAAAATCCTGAGCTTCATATAGCACTGACATTGGCAGCCTCAACAATCTTCAAGGTGGATTAAAATGGCAAAATATATCAACATGAAGTTACAAGCGCAATTATAAGGATTAATCAAATAAAAGCCTCCCTACCTACAGCATTCTCAAAGTTCAAGTACTGCATGCAGTCAAACTCAAAACAATGGAGAGAAATGAAAAAACAGAGATATTGTTTAACTTGACCTCCAGAGATAATCAATTAAAACTTAAAGAACAACATTTTTGTTCTCAATTGGCTTTAAGCTTGAACACTAAGTCCCTTTTCGAAAAAAAAAAAGCTATCTAGCATTGCAGGCAAGTTTTTCCCACAGCAATAGTAAAAAAACAGAGATGCTCTTTCACAATGTAAATATTTCACAAAAATGGCACAAAAAAATGGTACAAATTACTTGGAATGATTGCTTGCACATTCAGTCATTTAGTGAATTTGTCAATGATTATTTTTTCAGAGTATCATAAAAGAAATGAATTTACCTCAAACCAAGTTGATCATGGAGTTACAAACAGTCCTAAGCTAAAGCTTACATGCCAAAAAGTGTACACACATAAGCAATTTCTCCACATCCAATTTTGGTTTGGCATTTATATTTGTCTGCGGTGCTTATGGTAGCAAAACCAAATAAACAATAACCTTACTTTTAAATTTGAAGTCAGAATATCTGCATATCAGTCTCTAGAGATTCTGTAGTCTATACCAAACAAAACTCACAGATAACACAAATTTCACAGCCTAAGTTAATTGGTAATAATTTTTTCCAAGGCCAACACACACATAAACAAAGTGTCAGGTCTGATCTGAAATTTTGTATTCTTTCCATGTATACCATATAGATGCACAGGTATCTCATTTAAAAGATCAGAAGATAGCAAAACTTACAAATAATTTTGATTGACTAGAAGGAGAAACTGTTCTTTTACTATTATGAAAGTCTTTTTTTTTACATTTTACACGAATAACTAAAGCATTTCTTTCCATCATTAATTTGCATTCAAATAAAGCAATGAACAAATATTGAAGATAAAAAAAAAATCTAGAAGAATATTCCATATACAAGATAACTCTTCACTTTGTTTAAAAATAAAAAATAAAAGAATTATTAATTAGCAAAAAAAGAAGTCAACAAGTTTGTCATAATAAAACAATTTCATAAACCGAAATATATAAATACATCATACAACCTGCTTTGTCTCAGGTTTATTTGGAGCTTGAAGAAAAAAAGAGGGCATAAAAGTAGTTTTGCAAAACATAATACATGTACTTCTTTTTTTAGATTGGAAATAAATAATTGAACGAAATGGAAGTGAAAGTGCTTTCAATCCTTCTCGTTTGCTGTTGTATTAAATAAACATGAAAAAATAGTAAGTTTCTTAAAAACTTTTTTTTCTATTTTCATCTCAAATATAATCCACATAACATATTTTAAAGTAGGAGAATTTTATTCTTTATAAACTTGAAAGATATACATGTATGTAAATGGGATAGCATTAAATTTTATTTTCTCATGGAATCCTTTATAGCTAGTATGACACATTCATTTATTGGATTTATAAAAAGTACTTGTATGTTTTGTTTACAATAAAGCAAACTTGAAACACTTGAGCAATAGAACACTTTTTTCACGATTTTTACTAGGAAAAAATATTTAATTGGAGAACTAAATTCAATCAATGTAATAGTTATCTTGATCAACATCATAGATGCACTTTTTTAAAGAGTCAACCCTTCAGTTTTAAGAAAAACAAAACAAAACAAAATAATGACGAAAAAGTGTTGCAGTAAGATTACAAGGAAATATCTTTTTGATTGTTGGCTTGATGGCTAACTCATTGTTCCAATATGCGCAGTCAGCACAACATTAGGACTAACACAAGGTTTCAAAGTAACCAGCAGAGTGACAAATCCATTGAGAAGCAGGAGAAGCAGGAAGCATTATGTCACCACTAATGCACAAGATAGTTTTGACCTAATCCTGAAAACTTTCAGGTGCAGGCCTGCTTAACCATGATAAAGTTAGAAGTCCTATTTTGTCACACGATCTGCTGAGGGAGAACCAGCAGGACCTCCTGAGATGAGGGTGATGATCCCTCGTGATCCAATATAAGTGGTTCTGTTTAGACTGCACATTTACAGAAAGGACGTACAAATGAAGAGAGCAACATAACAAGAATGAGCCACAATATTTCAGGTTATGTTAAAAAACCTTATTACTCTTCACATTTCCTGAAATTTTTGATACAATTTTGACATGTACATAAATCAAATATTTATGAGTTACAGACCAAGTCAAATACTTAAGTAATTGAGTATAAATAAATAACATCGCAAAATCTGTGTTGGTGTAGATGCAAGCGAAACACATGCAGAAGATTCACATGAAAATGATTTTTGCTTAACAATACCTTATAATAAATATTAAACCATGAAAAGAATAATAAAATTAGCTACAAATCAATGATGAAATGTTTCTGATAAAAATAAGCAACACTTCTTAAATTCATAAGTAAGTTCTGATTCCTTGGCAGTTAATATATCCATGAGTATGCTTCTATGTAACATTAAATGATCTAATTGTATTTGATTGTCAAGAGAGCATGAAGTTTGCATAGAAAAATATTATGTCTTTATTACAAAATTACATTTATAACCTAAATTTTGGGCTCTCAGATTATCAGCAACAATGCATATAAACATTAAAATCAAATTAAAATGGTGACAAGAAACAAAACTTCTAGATTTTTCTGAGATGCATTATTTTAAAAAAAATTTGCTTTCATTAAGGTGCATTACAGTAAAAAATTTATTTAAAAAAAAACACCAAACCATTTGACTAATTTTTTTTTTTTAGCTCATTTACATTTAAAAGTTTTCTGCCATTACAAATTTACTGCAACCACACAGTGCTCAGAAATGAACTTTTTTGTGAGTTACAAATCTCACTTTTGACCTAGTGATCAATCGATTTGTTCAGTGAACTTTAGATTTCGTGCATCAACTTTGTGTGGTTTAGTCTTTTTAAAACAAGGGAATTTCCTCATGAAATTATAAAAATAATAGAGCCAAATAATACATAAAACTTAACTACTAAATTGCTCAAAGCCCATCACTTAGGTTCTCCTATATATCATTATCAACCACAATAACTTCCTTTATGAAGTCACAAAGGTATTTGTAATTGTATTATAAACGCTGTGCCACCTACCATACTGACAAGATCTTTCACTGACTACAGAAGGGTACTCATTAAAAAAAAAGATAAGGAAGTGAGGAACATTGGGTAAAGAATATTTCCTAAGGATTCAACATTACACTTGGTCGAGCCAGGTATCTAACTACAGATCTCAAGATCTGGGAGCTAGGTATTTACCATTATTATAATAACACCACATGAAAACATACTACAGAAACTCCCTAGCTCATCCAGAATCACTTCCATAGACTGCCTCACAAAACCATTTAGTTCCAATTTCTCATTAACATTTTTTGTCACCTAATGTCACCTCCAAGTAAGATAAGTACCAAAAAAACTTAGGGGACCTTTAAATATTGCAGGATTGATAACCTTTGGTTTTGTTAAAGCTAAGGTTTGTTTTGAAGTGGTTTTATTCTATGAACGTTTTTTTTTAATTTAGAAGGTCAAAGAGAATTAAAAAAAAAATCAAGGATTTTTTGCTAGTTTATAAGCCAAGCATTTTTAAATTCATGTTTCAAAACATTGCTCAATCTCAATTTAAAAATATTTTTTCTTTATCATAAAGCCTGAACATGTTAAATTTCACCATCACATCTAGATCAGTGTCTTATCCAGCTCTTTATACGTTACAACTAACTCAAACTTAGTTTTGTCATGCCAAAACTGATATACATGTTAACTGGTGATAGCCTGTTATACAAAAACACACCATTGAACCAAAATTGATTTTAGAAATTTATGCTTTTTTGCTAAACCGTAAACATGTTAAAAGCAAAACATGTTTACCAAAATTCAATGACTAAATTTAATTCACAGTAAAGATCATATGCGATCAGAGTAAATTTAAAACAAGAAAACTTTACACAAGCTAGGAAACATAAAAAGAACCCACCAAAAACTATCATGTTACGTACATACTCTTTATCACATAACCATGCAGAGGTGTGAATTTAACTCTTAAAACAAATATTATCTTTCAAAAAATCACAGTGCAATGCTCCCGAGAAATGAAAAATCAAATTACTTCTCTTCATGGTAATGACACATAGCATAAGTTATTCCAACCTTTACCTTACAACTTTGCATTTAAAGTATAAGGGATGGTAAACTTTGAAAAAAAAAGAATTGCAAAAGAGGAAAAGAAACAAAGCAAAACAAAGAATGTCCGTATATATTCATGAGACAAAATTTGTAATAATCTTATAATATACATAGCATAATATGTAAGTTTGCAAAAATTAAGTTCAAAAGCAAATTTTCAACATTGAGGACCACAAATAACACACAAAAAACTTAAATGAGAAAAATAAAATCCATATTTTCATAATTTTGATACCCATGATTAAAGACATATCAGAACTTTAAATAAGTTACTAAGAAAGAAGCTTTGTTGATTATAGGACTTAAAAAGCTTTAAAACTATCAAACTATGACCATACATGTAAAGCATTTACCTTTTTCAAAATGAGGTTACAAGATAGTAATTGAGTAAAAAGCACAACCACTTTTAAATGACTGCTTTATAAAAATTGCATTATTACTTAAAGCCAAAAAAGCAAGAAATGCGGTCACACATTAATCAAAAGGACGGAGTTTTAGGAACAGAGACAAGCAGTTCTGCAAAACCTTTAAAAGTGCTGTTGTATTGATCTACCCATGGCCAGAATTACATATAATTTAAATGATGGAAATAAGAAAAGATGTCTTGCAAACTCCCTTATCAGATTAATTTAAAAATATTTATATGAAGAAATCTTCTTGATTTCATTATCTAATTAATATTTTTTTTGCTTTTATTTTAATGCTGTGTTGTGGACAAAAATCTTATAATAAAAAAGCCTTAATGTTAAATTCTTTATTCACCACATAGAAACCAACAACAGAACTGTTTGCAAAAACATGCCTCTTTCTTGAAATGTTATTATCTTAATATACAAACTACAAATGAGTTATAGTTTTTTCAACAAAGAGTTTTATCTGAACCTTGTATCCCTGATTAGCCAATAGCATACAGATATTGAATCTCTTTTCACATAATTAAAACTAAAATTGAGCAGCATTATGACACTTCAATAACTACAATGTCCTTATATTTTTTTAGGTCAAGGACAAGGTCTAGCATGAAAAAAAAAATTTTGAATAAAATATGAAACTGCTCCTTCATTCCCATGTGAATTTTTTTACATGTACAAAAGCATTACAACATCAAAATCAATTTATCTAAGTTCACTAATACTATATATAGCCAAGTTGAGAGTTCTTAAGATCCATTGAATCACCTGCACAGCAAAAGAAACTGAATAATGCTTGGTGGTAATGGCAAGGTTTGCATGTTCTTGACAAAAGATTTGCCATGTCCACATTGTCTGATACAGTCTCTAACAACCAGTTTACACTGTTGCTGTAGAGATGGAGGCAGCAGAGTTTCTGAATCCAAAACACCAAGAATCTCGCAATCCACATCATTGTTAGACAGTGCCATCCTTACTGATCGAACTTCCCAGAGGCCTACACCAGCCTGTAAAATAAGTTTCACTATTTCCAGATTACCGTTTTTTGTGGCCCAGAACAGAGGAGACTGTTCTGGGGATGACCAACGAATCGGTGCTGATAAAGGACTTCCATGAATGATGAGGTGGCGAATGATCATGGAGCTCACACGATACATCAAACCTGCGAGCAACGGAGTGCAATTGAACTTATCCGTCTTGCTCACACTGGCACCATTGTTGATCAGATACTCCACCAGGTCAGGCATCTGCTGCCTGGACGCTACCCACAATGCTGTGTGACCCTGATTATCTGTCATGTCTATGTCTGCACCTTTTCTCACAAGGGTAACAACCCCCTCCAAAAAGTGTAAGCGACAGGCTGTTATAATTGGGGGTTCCATTCTACCAAGGCTGTCTTTGCTGATCATGTTCAGATTGATGTTTCCAATTTTAGCTTGATGCCGCAAAAAAAGATGAAAGATATCAAATCTTCGACGATATAATGTTAATGATAAAGGGGTCACATCTTTGATATGGAAATTAAAATCTAGATCAGGGTATGACAAAAGGACATTTCGAACTCTTGTCAAGGAGCCAGCCTCTATAGCAGCAAACAATTCATAGCACAGAAAAGACTGGACATAGCGATTAGAGGTCTCAAAAGTTGTAGACTGCGATGTCTGCTTGTATTCTAGGACGCGAGTTGGACTATCTTTATGAGGCATGTTCACATTGCCCATGTTCATAGGATACGCAGGTCCCAGCATAAGAGTTGGCGAGGCCGAGCCTTCAATGCCAACAAGGGTATTATTCATCATTCAGATGAATAATGGATTAACCATCAAAAAAAAACATACCTAAAGGGTTTAACCTGTAAAAGAATAAGAATTTCATTACTAAAAATTACTTGCTCTGAAAATTTTCAAAGTTGGAAAAGTCAAATAATAGAAAACAATGCAAAATAATTCAAGTTATTTCTGCTCTTTTTGTTTGGGCAAATAACTAGACTTAAATAATATGTACTAACCCTATCTGAACCAAATGGGTGCGTTCAGCTGGTTTTTGATGATCTAGATCTTGACCCAAACTTAGATATCTTGAGAATTATATTCGTTGCAAAGGACAAGTTTTATGCTTTTGCATATTTGTGAAACGTTCTTTAATAGGCCTGCACCATAATACTGAATCATCATTCAATGCAATAGCACATTTATGAGGCTGATACTGACATTGTAAAGTATACAATTGTGGCAGAGAAATTTTGGGATAAATGCAAATTTTCTAAAGAAAGCTTGAAATTTCCGCTTTTTATATGACTCTAATTTTTAACTTTCATATTATATCAGAAGTAAAAGCACTTTAAATAGATAGGACTTCCAGCTTCTTAGAGAAAAATGGCATTTTTCCAAGTAGTCATCTGCCACAAAAACGTCTCATTTTGTAGCGACGCTACACATTTGGTAATTATATTGGATAACTGTGATGTGTGACAGAAGTTTTATAAAACAAAGATTAAAATAAAATTGTCATCTATACTGTTTTGTATTTTTCCCCTTTCTTAGACTTAAACCAAATCAACTTTTTGAAAGCTTTCTAGGGCATGTAAAATACAATTATTATCATAGAACTTGAAAACGGTTTAATGTTACATGAAACGATGATAACGACGATAGGAAAGGTAAAGTTGTTAAAAATCATGAAAGAATGATGATAATAAAAAGGATACAAAAATTCAGAGCACTGAGATCTATATTATAAAAGGTAACTTTGATTTCATTCTGTGTTATCTTAAAACAACTTAATGTTCAGCGATAAAGTGATGATCTGAACAAAATGAGACAAAATGTGACCTATTCCAACTTAAAGACAAAAGTGTCATGGGTAGAAGTGGGGTGGGTGGCACATCATCGGTTTCTTTACGCCTTAGCTAATCCCTAACAGGAAGCCTTGTGTTGGTTTATTTACCGACACAGCATAGGCCTATTCCTCTTGAGCATTCTATATTTCCTTGTTGGGAATGTGAACAGTTATTCCATCGGTTTCTAATAATAACTGTCAATGAAATTGCAGTTTATTTTGAGACTCTGTGATGTTCCTACTAGTACTAGATGATACGGTACACCTCGAATCGAACGACCTCAGATTCAAAGAACACCTTGCATTCAACCTTTAGAGAAAAATCCCCAATTTTTTCCCATCATTGACTTTCTTGAAATGCATCCAACAAACTAATCTCAGACCCACCCTCAGGTTCATGAGCCACAAGTGTTGGCAAACCCACTGTAGAATGCTTTTATACTTAGAAATTTAGTTGAAATTCAACCAAAAGGCCCACTGTCAGCTGACAAGAGATTCTTGCAGTGTATAAGTGAAAGGCAAACAGTGTATAGGCTTTGTGGTTAGTTCATGAAAAACAAGGGAGATGATTATGTGGTAACTTGACTTTACTTGGTTACTTCCCTAGTGGTGCCTTAGGACATTGCTCCAGCGAACTTTGCATTCAACGAACTTTAAAAAATGACCAAACTAATTTGTTGAGTCCGAGGTGTAATGTATCAGTGAATGAATAAAGCAAGAGCCAATGTATGAGTGTGTCACTTGCATCCTTGATCAGGACAGCAGGTGGTGTGGCCTGTTGGATTCTGAAACCTAGGTTTGGGGCAGTAAAATCTGATGATACCTCGGTACTGAGTTTCTTGCCTGTTGAATGTTTTTTCTTGGGCCATGTGGTGTCTAGTGTGTTTCTATTGTACTGCCCTCCCTCCCTCCTTTTGCTTCTGTTACTTTTTCTGAATCTTTGCTGTCCACTGTATAAACTTACAGTTCAGTCTGTGTTTGTGCCTTGAACTATGTAAATTGTACGGTGGGAGCTTGAAATCATGAACCTCAGTCACCAGGAAATGAGGAAGAATTTAAAACAAATGAAATTTTTACTATATAAATTACCCTCTTAATTGGGAACAGGGCCCGGCAAATCAGGAAGCAATTATTGCTTGAGGTAAGAACAAGTTATTATAAAAAAAAATTCCGAAACCTATGATTGGAAATGAAAGGGCTTTTTGGCAGTCCCAATTCGGCGCTTCGGAGACTTTATAAGAAGAGCAGGGGTAAGGATCTTACATTTAATTAGACTATTTTGCACCTTCAAGCCTCACAACTACAAGCCTGTTATAAACAAAGGCGTGAATGCATTGCTGGCTTATGTGAGCTGAGGCAGCCAGAGTAGACACATGTTCTATCATTGGACTTAGATGACTTACTAAACTGTAACCTAAGTTTATGCCTGGGAAGAGTTGCACTCTGTGACAGGTATTCAAACACTGAATTTTGATAGCCTTTGCACACCTTTATGGAGGATATAAAAGTGATCCAACTGAAGTGGTGCTCAAACAAGTCTCCATACTTGCATCTTAACCAATTAAACCTCTGTAACAATGTAAAAAATGTCTAAAAAGAGGACAGATCTAACTTTGGACTTGAAGCTTAAAGTCTTGGGCGAAGCAGACAAGCCTAGCTCAACTTTAGAGAAGAGAGGGGGGGAAACTAAAACCCTTAGTGACTCAGTAAATTTGGAAGAATTTGAAATCTATGGACATTTCCCAATTAGCGAGATCCCACATACTTGTTTCTGTCTGATTTGTTTCCTAAGCCATATTCATAATTGTGTCACATCCCCTTAGACCCTTCTTGTGTTATAATTTGAGGAAAAATGAGATGAGGAGACTGTGTGTTGTTGAAATATCACTGTTAGCTCTGTGTTTGGGGCTCAGTCTCACTACTGTTAGCATTATCACAGTATATGCGCACAATCGATAGCTTTATTTCTTACAAGCAAAAATTGTCAATTTAACTTTTTATCAATTTTCCTTCATATGAATCTGTCAGTTCCAGCCCAACAGTGTTACTAAACAACCAGCCCAGGTTACAACTAAACTTCTGTTCTTCAAACTCACATATTGCAGGAGGGGGTGGAGACAAAAAAAAAAAAAACAGTGTTAAATAAGGTAAATTTAACTCTATAGTCCAGTTTATTTTATTAGCTTCCATAAAATATACTTTCTGGGCATTCATTTTATTTCATGACTCATAATGGTCATGTTTCTGCAACCAGTTTTCCTCCACAATGCTTTTGCCAGCCACTCAGAAACACCTCGCCTTGACAACAAAGTCTAGCATTACACTTCCAGGTCACACGCCCAAGCCAGCAGGGTTATGGACCAATGTCAATTTATGCCACAATTATTGAATTAATGAACAACTTTTGAACATAACAATACTGAGCCTCCCTAAAGCTTAGCTGTGTGTTACCCTCAGAACACCATGTCTGAATTGCCTTTTGAAAATCATCATCTCCTTTTTAAATTCAAACCTATCTTTTGGTGAGCTAAATGATATAGATCTTAATCTTAGCCAGCCCAAATACAAAAAGAGAACAAGAAGAAAAAGACAAATGTCCAGATCTGTCCAGGCCTAAAAAAATGTTGCTGTACTGTTCTGAGACCAAGTTCAACAGTGAATAGCAGCGGCAGCAGTAGTAGCAGTGGAGGAGTAAAGTAATGAAGTTCTAGATCTATTCTCCACAGGAAAAATGGTGGCCCTGGAGTAAGAGCGTAGAACAACAGATACTCCAAGACTGACCTGAGTAGCAATCAAGCAAGCTCATGCCTACAGATAAGACATGACGTCAACTCAAGTCCCGCCCATTGCCAACTTCCACCCTAAAAAGCTATGACGTCATACTCGGCAATCGGTACTAATGGCAGAGGCTAACCTAACCATATTCAGAGTCAGCCAATTACATCACGTTGCCCTGTGTCATTATACCACAACATAATTTCATTGAAGATGATTTCCATTTAGAAAACATAGATCTAATCTAATTTACTTTTAATCAACAATTGCACAGTGGTTATCTTGAACAGTCATTGATAACGTCAATCAACAGTTCAATTCCTGCCATGGCTCATGAAGTTACATTTTAGTTGGCACCAGATAAGTTCAGCCACAGATTGAAATCAGTGAGAGCAAAAATGTCATTGATCATGACACATCCAGATCTAGATCTAGATCCACATTGAATGCATCCATTGGTGCTGTCGTGTCAGGATGCCGATGCCATTCTTAAAGGGCATTCAAATTTTTTTTTCCTCAAAGCTTATTACAAACATAAATATCCAGACTCTAGATTTAGAGATCTAAAGATGCATCTACACCATTCATACTCCGAAAAAAATTTTTTTTAATGTAGATTCTATAGGTTAACATTACTGCCAAGTCCATTACCTCTCGATCTCATCTTCAAACTCTTTGCATCCATTAGTTTCTGACAGTTAAATCTTTCCTAATAAGTCTTGATGTTAGACTGGCTCAATCAATGACAGGTGCTTTTAAAGCTCTTTAATTATCTGAATCAGTAGCCTTCTACGGGTTGCTTTATTAGGTCGCAACTCCAAGCTGTGCTCATTTCCTGCAACATAATCACAACAAAGTTGATGAAGAAATCACTATTAGACAGTAAGTGCGCTTATGAATTCCTATACTATTCGTAAGAAAGTTTTCTAACTAGTGACTAGAGCGTTCTATTGTACGAGACCTTCGATCCATGTCAGAGAGAGAGAGAGAGAGAGAGAGAGAGAGAGAGAGAGAGAGAGAGAGAGAGAGAGAGAGAGAGAGAGAGAGAGAGAGAGAGATTCATGAACACTTACAAAGTAAAAGAGTTCCTTAAATTCAACAAGTATACATCTTTGTTCCAAATTTTCTCAAACGAAACAAATTTATTTTCCATACAATATTTTTTTATTCCTGACGAATAGTCGGACTCTCCGTTTAAGTTTCGTTCGAATAGCCTCCACGGACATTCCACCAATGATCAGCTCAATCATTTTATGTGCGAGTCAACTTACACTGCAGAACGTCAGACTAACAAAACCGTCATGCGGTTAGTTTACTTCTCAGCATACAACTACGCCCCAAGATTCGGGAATGAAAAATATACTTTTCTTACTCATCCTTGCCTCCGCCTTCTTACGCAATTTATTTTTCAAAAACGCATTTTTATAGTCATATTTTAAGCATCATGGAGCTTATAGAGAATACAAATCAAAACCAGCATCTCATGACAGATAACAACGCAGGCGACGCATTAATAAATCCATTACTTCAACTCCAATTTCATTTCGACAAGTAAACAAGCGAAAAGGAAAATAAAGTCCCATTAAGATTCTAAAGACAGTCCCGAAAAGAGTTTTCATTTGGAAAAGAACCAGACTGTTATAAAAATCACTTAAACATAAATCATGAGTTCAACAGATGTATGAAATTCAGTTTCCCCGAAACCATGTATTGTTCTTCGCTACTCCCCTCTCTCTGTCTCATTTCTTTGTCTTGATTTCCATAACGACATTCTCCTTCTAAACAAGATTCATTGACCAGCTCGTCCTTTTTCCTCTTACAAATCAGCCCCAAAGTAAAGTAACATACTGAGCGAAAAAGCACATTTGAGAGCTGCTAGTCTCATCTCTGACTTCCTTAAAGATCAGGGATTCACTTAAGACTTAAAAGGTACTGAACAATGAGTTATCTTAACTTTGAGTTAGACTTTTTTCTTTCTGGAATTAGAAACTACATTTCCCTTACTTTTGTACGAAATATTCTACAGCCAGGGCCCCAATTTGACTTTAGGTAGGGTGAGGTTTGATTGATAAAAATAATTTGGAAGGAATGAAACTTTAAGGCGATGTTATCAATGAAGGAAAATAGTTAATTCTTATTTGAACGCGGTATAAAAGCTTTAAAAAAGTCTTTATGTTAAGTGTTTTGGATTTGGATTTGAGGTTTTAACTCAGTGAGTTGAAGGAGTACATGTCGTTCTTCAAACCCAAAATTTCGATTCACAGAATCTAAGTCTATAATATATCTCTATTTAAAGAAGTCATAATTATGCAGGTAAAGAATCTTTCTGAAATATATTCGGCCAGTATTCGATTCAAAAATTGTGAGCTAGATCATTCTAGATCCAAACAAGTATGCACGCTCGAAATCCTGGACAAGACAGCTGAAACGCTGGCATTAGATCAGATTGTGTTTTTTTGAAGACGCAAATAAATCACTATCTCCGGTTTTGCTCTTGAAGCTATGAATTGATTTATGTCCCGAGACTACCATGGGGTCACAATGGCTGAAAAAATTTCAAGATCTCAAAATAAACCTATTCTACAACAGGTCTATTGCAATGAATTCAATGAATTTCAAAGAGCATTTTGAAGTTTAAATTGATATTAAAAAGTTTTGATCAGCAAACTGGAGACTGATATAGGTAATTCAAAGTTCATTTAAATTCATTCCTGCCATTGAATATTATTAGAAGAAAGCAGCGGTGAAAAAAATAGGTATTGCCTTTTCTATTATAAATAATACTTCGGTACTGCCATGGCACCCTAAGTCACGATTTATAGATAACATACCGCCTGATCTCCATTTCGGGTTGCTTATCAAGGTGACTCACTTTCGTTTTTCTTATACCAAAAATTATATATCTTTTCCATATTGAATCCTGAAAAACAAATAAAATATATATTTTTTCCAACTGTTTCTTGATAAAAGTAAACTCTGAACTTCTCTTGGCACTTTTCGACTGAAGGCTTTACAAGTGTTCTGCAGTTTTGCAGATGAATATGAACGGCGTTTCTTATTATGAAGTGAAGCTGAGAAAGGAACGTAGCTAAAGAGTTTCAACATAAGCCCTAGCTCCAGGGCTCCATTATATCATAAGATAGATTTCCTTTAATGTAATTTTTGGGGGTGGGTGGGACGGAAATTGATAATAAATGCAATTGATTTTCTCTGTAACATTCAATGAAGAGAAACTCCATTTTCATAGAAGCTAACATCCTATACGTTTTTTTTTAAGTTGAAAAATTCTTTTTCCACCAGAAAAACTTAAGTGAACGAACATAGCAAAGGCTTTAGCGTTTTGGGAAAGCCAAGGCGGGCTTGTGCGTCTTAGATTGAGCCTCGATTGTGCCGGAGCTCTCTTGCGATCGAGTGGCGGCTTCCTTAATACCCGGCAAACGGCTTAACTCACTCTTCTGTGTCGTAGCTTTTGTTGTACTTGGTTACATTGAGGCACAAGAGACTGATTTACGGAATGCGATCATTTTCAGATAGATCTAGATCTACTCAACAATCTTGATTCTATAGTTCTATATTAATATTCAAGACTTAAGATAAAATTTTAAATCTTTCTTAACTCGAATCTCTGTTTGCTGTCTAAAATGCCCACTACTCTCCGATGCAAATGCGTTATAGTCGGTAAGAATCCTAGTAGTCTAGATCTAGGCCTAGATCTAGATGTCTAGGTTCTAGATTTAGTTCTAACTAAACTTGATCTAGAATCTAGATCTAGAGAGATGACTCTAGTGGCAATTATTAATCTAACATCTAAAATTAGTTAGATTCAGATTTAAATCTCAATTTTTTTATATATAAAACTTAGTCTTTATCTCACTCTTAATCTTCGTTTAGGCAAAACATAGAACTACACTTTATTTCATGGATTAGATTCCACGGAAAGAGTTCCTTAATTTTCTTCTTTGTTATAAACCTAGCAAAAACCTATACCAATCTTTTTCTATGGTCCCGATAAAACGAAGCCCTCTTTGGTGAGTAAATTAGTCCGTACTTAAAAGGAACTCTTTCCGATTCTACCTCATATTTCAGAAAACTATTGTATTAGAGAATAATATAAGAGTATATTGAGGTATATAGAAACAGTTTTGTGCACCTAGTCTCTCTCTCTCTCTATCTATATATATATATATATATATATATATATATATATATATAGGTATTATTGCAGTTATTGGCGCCCAATTCACCCTAAGCTTTCAAATTGTATTTTTCTCAATGAATTTTATATGCCAAACACGAATATGAAGTTTTCATTCGTCGTAAATAAATACTTTTCAAGATATGAGCATTTTTGTTGTTGCTCTAAAATCCCATAAAACTACAAGTTTCGATTTTGTCAGGAAACACTCAATTGTGAAGCCGGACGTGATTTGGGACGATGAAATTTCTTCATTCTTAATTTCAGTATAACATTGAAACAACTATGCTATTGTCTTCTCTGCTAAATCTAGGCCTACAAGTACAGATATTATTGCAGTTATCGGCCCAACTCACTTATAGCTTTAAATTTGCATTTTTGTTAACGAATTTGATTTATATAAGCTGAACACGAATATGAAGGTTTTCTTCGTCGCAAATAAATACTTTTCAAGATGTAAGCATTTTTGTGTTGCTCTAAAATCCTATTAAACTTTAGGTTTTGAATTTGTTGGTGAACATTCAATTATGAAACCTAATGTGAGTTGGGCTGATATCTGCAAATTTACCCAAGTAAAATTGTCAAATTTTACCATGGCCATGAGAAGAAAAAGCCTATGCATTAAGATGAAGATCTAACTAATAGCAGATATTGACAAAAAAGTTATCCTTTACCAAAAAAGGAAAAAGTAAAGACAACGCTAAAAACCCAATTTCATGAGAAAAAAGTTAACAAGGTAGCCTGTAGAGTCCACACACTGGACCTCCCCTTCCGTCTCTCACTTAGTATTTTCCTATTTGTCTTCAATGTATTTGGTATTTTTCTCTTTATCTTAGTCTCTTTATGTATCAACAATCAATATATTAACTTAATTTTTCTTCCGTAAGCTTGTCGATATTTATAAGAGGATTCCACTGTAGTTTAATTTTTGTCAAATTGTATAGATATCTGTGGAGATCTAGATTAGTACTTGGTTGTTCAAACAAGATGGTGACTACTTTTAAAAAACTGAGATGCAGAATGCATTACTTCTTTATAATAAACAATTGAAAAAACACTGCTCTTGATGTTTAATAGTTTCTTCCCAATAACATCTTTATCTGTTATCTTGATTTTTATATAAATAAAGCAGGAAGAAGAATGGTGATATTAACTAAATTTTCAAAACAATCTGGAGTAACATTGACTGCTTCTTGCTGCTGTATAAATTTATAAGTTTGGGATTCAAGTGTTTAACATAACTTAAAATATTAATCTTTTAAAATTAATGATAAGCAAAGCAAATCAATTGAACAATTTAACTTGTGGTTAATGTATCTGAGTATGAAAAAAGCAGAACTAGCAATTGACAAAGGTCATATCTTTGCTGGCAGGATTGCAGAGCACACTGAAATGTCATTTTATATTGACCAAGTAGTCTTCTCCTCAACCTCATCTATTTGAATACTCTGTGCATGTGGTGTCAAATATGTCCTAACTACCAATAAACTTATAAAGCCCCCCCCCCCCCAAAAAAAAACTCCACTATCTCTTCAATTGTGCCTTGGCTTTTTTGGCGCGAAAACCACTCCTGCATGTGCAGTTTCAAGCATTTAAAATACAAGCTGAAAATCCCATTCTACTAATGGGACCATGGTGTCAATTTTCCGGGGCTGGGGTGCGTCTGTGTATTAAATAGGCTTATAAATGGTCTTGAAATGTATCCTTTTACTGAAATGATTCAGATATATGCCTTCACCTACCCATCTTAACGTAGATTCCGGATAGCTCAACAATTCTTATTCTAAACAGAAAATATATAAAGAACTTAAGTTCTTTTGGAGTAAAGGAAATCGACTAATTCTATACTTTCCCAATATGTTTTTAGATCCTTTTAAACACTTTCAATTTTCACATTAATTGCATAAAAGTGCACTGCCTTGTGGGAATTTGTTAGCCGCACAATTTTTTAAACCTACATAAAGTTCTAAAAAATTTCTAAGCCTTATATAAGTAAAATCTAGATTTTTCTAATTGTAGATGTTTATCTTTTGATTTGAGTCTAGATGCTGTAACTATCTAAGCCCTAGATCTACAATCTATGCTGAAGCAACCTTCTTAAATTCTTTACTTAGATCTTACACTATATTTTGGAGTTCTAAATCTAAATCTATTCCAGATAGTTTTAGATCTGCCGCCGCCTATATTGTATTCATACTTTCAGTTTCATTCCTGCCATCTCTGCCCAGCTGTGCTGACAGGAAATAGTTCATAGATTCATCTTTTTCTTTCAAGAAAATAATAATCACATTTTTGCCTTTAATTTTTTTACAAATACTATTTTGGTGAAAAATAATATTACTACTCCAATCTTTAGGGCAACTTACAACTTTATGCCAAACTTGATATTCCTAGGTGGTCCAGAAATGCTGGGTTACATGGTCCTCATTTTTCACATAGCTCCATTATATATATATAAATTTTAAATTCTCAGCAGAAAACTATCCACTCTATCAATACCCTATTTTTCACCACATTAACACCTAGAGCTTAACTTGTTAGCAAGTTTGACAAAACACTTGTAGTTTTTTTTCTATTCAATTCTTTTTGAGGGTTTACCAAAATTTTGCAAATTTATAAATCTTTGCTCAATCTTTTAAGTCAGGCTTATGTAGGCTTTTATCTTTTTCTTCTTTTCCAATAGTATTTTACTTGGTTAAGTCTTTGGAAAAGTATTCCAGGTTATTTTCTGACTCTTAATATATTTTCTCTTCAGTTTTTACCTGATCTTCTACGTATGACCTAAAAATCGTATATTTTTTTCATCATTTTTGACATTTCAAAGCACTTTTGTCATAGTCCCTACCTTTTTTTTTTTCTGTTTTCATGACTTTATAGTAGATTACCTTTGGTGAGCAATGACATAAAAAGTGTGATCCGATAAGGCTGAATAGAAACTGAATGAAAGATTTAGCAATGTTTGGTGATGGCTCCCTTTAACTTATAGGAATTACCTTGAACTTGTTGAGGAATATAAATTCTTTTTTATTCTACTGTAAATTTATAGAAACTGTCGGCAATGTTACTTCTGTGGATCCCATATATTCACAGGTTTTAGTTCACAAATTAACCTTTACATTTCCATATGACCACAAAAATATTAAGAAAAAAAATCTGCAAAAAGTTCTTTAATTTTAAAGTAAAATGAACTTTCCTTATTGTCATGGTGTCAAATCTTTATTTTTAGCCATGTTTTTAAATCATTCAAGAGATTGCTCTTAAATTGAGAGAGATCATTTTGCTTCGTTTCTGTACAGAATCTAATCAAGTGTTTTTAAAATTATTTTTTCTCTAGGTGATGCCACTGTTGGAAAAAGTTCTATTGCACAAGTTTTTCACAGTGATGGCTCACACTTCCCGAAAAATTACACAATGGTAAAATTTATGTTAGTGTATCTTGATGTAGTGTTTGTATTCATCTTGGACAAATCCTAATAGTTTTTCATTTGCAGCAAGCATCTCTTTCATATTTAGTTTCAGTGTTCTACAGGTTCATTGCATGTATGAACTGTAAGGTGTTTTTTTCTAAACTCTTTTTTTTAATACACAGTTAGCACTTACTTTGAATATAACTATTATTATAAACTGCCTGCAAATGATGAGATTCTAGATTTTATTAAAAATCATCTGCAGCCCCAGATTGGTTGCCAAAGTTTAAACTATTGAGAAGATCATAGGTTGGTCATTCACTAAGATAAGAAATATCCACATTGGTGATCTCATTAAGATAATGAAACCATTGTCTCTGTACCTCTTCTTATAGGCTCAAATGATGGAAATAGCCAATGTTTCTGTAGGAGACAGGAAAAGCTTAAATCTGTTGGATTAGTGTACCTGTCTATTCTCCTTAGAAATAGGGTTATAAACACAAGTAGATGGATGACTAAACTGTGGTTGGAGCAACTGAAACTGGATCTTTATTACTTTTTTTTTTATTATCAAATACCTGATCTGTCATAGTTATGAAAAAAGAATAATTTTATCTTTTTTGAATTGATGAATAAACCTCATTTGAAACAGCAGAAAGAAAGATGATTATTGTAAGAGAAATTTAAACTAAAAGCTTTGTCCTGATTTTAGACATGTAGTATACCCTTTAGGCCAGCTTCATATAGAGCGTCACTCAACAGGTCATGTGCCTGAATGGACACTGGTCAGGCATGTAAACAAAAGTAGTTAGTATAATTTTACAGGTACTCCTCACATAAGCATTTGCTTCACGCCTACATGTATGGTGACATGATGGGAAGAATGTGCATGCCGATTCTTTTTGGCCTGTATTTTGTCCCCCCTTCTTTTTTTAATCTAAAACGATTGTCGACAATGCCCCTTCATCGAAGAAATTCATGTTCTCAGCCTGGCTGGGCGAGAGGGAATTTCAGAACCGATGTGATCAGACAAACTGAGGCTCTTAACGTGTCACTTAAAGAGTGACATGCGAAAGGTCATTTCTGTGTGAGGCTGGCCTTAGAAAGGTGCTCTACCACTGATTCCCAAAAAAGTGCTTCTTAAGTTCGGCCATGTTATATATTTCCAGCCTTAGTTTTGTATGTATATAGATTTTTTTTTAATGCTACCAATAAATAATATTTTGATGCATTTATTGCCTATAATAATTAGATACATTCTGTTAAATTGAATTTATTGATATTCTCATTTTAAAATGAAGTAATATTAACAATCTTTATTAAATATCAATCCAAATTGAACATCTATATTTAATATTTCGCATTAATGAGACAAGGTACAATTTATAAGAAATTTCTATACATGTATTGATATTTTCATGATCTACATAATCATGACTCTTGACTCATGAGATTTATAATATGGTGTACATTGTTTTCAGACACAGGGTGTGGAGGTTCTGGTAAAACCAGTGAACATTCCAGAAACAACAGACAGTGTAGTGAGTAGTTCATGGCTACTGCCATTAAAATGTAGCAACAATTTTTTACTGAGTAAACACATTTTTACAGGAAAATATTTCCTTGCAGCCAGATCAAATGAGTTAACTCTGAGAAAATCGCATACATACAAATACACTCATACAATCTCAAAATTCAGTGATGATCTGTAAAGTAAGACATTCGCCTCTAAGGTCAGGAGACCAAGAGATTGAATCCTTGCTTGGCAAGGTGTGATTTTGAATCTTTCGGGAGGATTCTATACACACATTTCTTTACTTGGCGCTCTATGCTGTCAAAGATATTACCTCTAGGTTAGATTGACATACTGTTTCTAAAATTTGCTGCTTGTGAAATTTGAAGTAATCTTGGTCAGTAAGAGAATATGTAAGAGAATCATTTGAATTTGAGAGTATCAGTTGGAAAACTCTTTTATATGTGTAAAGTTGCTAATAGTCTTGTTCTTTGAAAAAAATCTCAAGGACTTAAAATTTTACATAATTTCTTGTTTTTTCAGTCCCAAATTAAAAATATTATCTAGGTATAATATTATTTTTTAGCCTTTAATGTAAAATTGATTATTTAAGTTCATTTCACTTTCGTAGTCACTTTAATGATTGCCAACTATCCTCTTAATAAAGTTAATATAAAGGAAAAAAGAACAATCTAAAAGTAAAAAAAAGATTTGTAAATAATTATGAATATGAAAAAATCTAAAATTTATTCTGCTAGCTAAGATTCAGTTTGCATACTAGCTCTGATAATATTTGTATTCAAAAAGTGTAACTGTTCAGATTGTTATTAACTTCATACTTTTGTCTTTTCAGGAGATGTACATTTATGACTCGGCTGGGAAAGAAATCTTTTCTGATCTTGTCAGAAGATTTGTAAGTGTTTTCTTGTTTCAGCAACAAATGTAACTGAGACAATATATATGTATAAAAGACTTGAGTAGATTTAACTTTGGACTATATGAAAAAAAAAGAAATAGAGGTTTGCTTCTTTGCACAATCGCCAGATGCTGAGATCTGATATTAACCAAACCAGTCTGTTATAGGTTTCACAAAAAGCTCCCTTAAGATTCATCAACAAGCTAAGGGGAGGTAACTAAGTCAGACTGTGCTTAAAATTTGAGCAAGATCAGAAAGAGCAACGGGGCCGGAGAGATATTTGTAAAAAGAAAGGGAGTACAGTTAGGGGCAGGGACATGTGGGAGTAGAATAATATCAGGAGGGAAGAAATAGTGCTACAGGGAAGAAAGTAGCATGTTAAGGAAGGGATGCAGGCTAGAATTAGGAGGTGGGTTAGGGATGCAAAGAAATAGTCCTTTTAAGGGCTAAAGCAATAAAATGTTTTCACATATGAAAGACCAAGAGTTTTGAATATTTCATTTTCATTTATTTGAATCTCTGCTTTCAGTTAATGTTAAGACAATTTTTCTTTTTTGCAGAACCACAATCCTTAGTTCTCTCCCTTGTGTCAACTGTTTGAACCAGTTGCCAACAGGTTAAGATGACCTTCACATTTATAACCAACACCAAAAATGGTTTCTCTATGTTTTTTTGATAAATGGTTCATCAGATGTACCGTATCAACTGGGAGCAAACTGGTGCTATTGGACTTCGGGGACAAACCTTTTATCTAACCGCAGAAACAATTACAATACTCTCTCTCTCTCTCTCTCTCTCTCTCTCTCTCTCTCTCTCTCTCTCTCTCTCTCTCTCTCTCTCTCTCTCTTTCTCTCTCTTCTTTTCTCTTCTCTTCTCTTCTCTTAGCCAGTAAAGAACTTCAGGGATACACTTAAGGGTAACCAATGTGATTTTATCTCTTTTTCTTTAAGACATGGAGTTGGGGAGGGAGAGTGGGTTGACAGTCTGATGAGACCTAGGGCCAGACTGATCCTCTCTATTTCTTTGTCAAATTGTTTCTGAGAAAAACTTTTAGTGGAACCAAGCTGTCAACCACATACAAACGGTGCAATCAGCTTGTTCCGTTTTCTTGTGATATTAAAGAACATGAGAGACAAACTCTAATTGTAATCGCTGGAAAACCTTGGTTTTCTCTACCTGTTGACTGACTTCGGAAGTGTACTTTTGACATAACCTTAGTTACAGCAGTGGGTTGAACACTGTAGGTGTAGGTATAAAGATGCACATTGACAGAATCCAAAGCAGATGACACACAGTCTACGCTCTCCTTTACTTTTAACTATGAGGGATTTAGCACTCTATTACAAGGCATGATAATCGTTCTAATGATATTATCTTTTAAGGTCGCTAGCTTAGTGTTCTCTTTTAGACTCAGATATATTCAATGCAATAATTTTTACATAGTGTTACCAGTGACAAAATCTCAACCGAAAATAGTGTCAACCATTCAGGTCATTGCAACCAAATGCTAGTTGCAACCGTACTGCTAACGCCTAAACAAAGCCTTTTAAACCGATTGTACTGAGTGGCTGATCCTATCCTTGTTTCAGAAGCTACAAAAATAAAGGGAAGTAAAGCTTTAAAGATTTATTAAGTAGGATAATTGCCCTTGGATTTTTGAACACAACTTTCATGAACATTGAAAAATTTGAGGAAGGTATTCTGTGCTTGATTGCAATCAGATGTTTGTGATGATATAACTTTCATTTTAAATGTCATTATGACTTTTATGCCATAGGTAAGGAAATGATACATGTATTTGTTTTCAGTCACATGCATCTTTAGATCCTTAGATCTAGCTTCGTCTGTCTCAGCCTCTAACGTGGTTTGACTGCTTTATTTATTTCTATATTCATGTATTTGTTTATGACCTTAGTTTTTTTAGAGCTAAAATAACCGTGAAAAGAAGTTTTCATGAAAGGTGCCATAATGATGTTACAAAAATCTAGGATACTACGCTTGGATAAATAAGTTTCAATACGTGAATGGCATTTCTCAGGATCTACCCAGAAGGCTAATTTGTGTCCTGGAAAAAAAAAACAAAAAAAAAAAAACAAAGAACGAAAAATCAAACTCATAAATTTTAACAAAACAAGTCAGATTGCACTGATCAAACCCAATATACATTCATCATAATCCAAACAGTCCTCTTTAACATTCTTTGCAATGAATCACAGTTGTACATTTACATCATCAGAGAGGGCATAAATTGTTATTTTTATTTATCAATTAATTTTCTTAAGCTTTAAAGAGCAAATTTACCTTATATTAATTCTCAAGGACTCTTCATTGCCTATTACTCAAAAAAAAAAAAAAAAAGAAGTTTTTCTAGCTGAGTTATTGTGTTTGGGGTCAATGCAAAATTTTCATGAGGACTAGAATAAAACAGACCTCAGCACATTTCTTCTGGGCTGTGCCAACAAAACCATTACATTGCATGCTTCTCATTCATGTGAACAAACTGCAATTTCAGTATCACTTCCATATGCAAAACGTTCTGACTTCCCTTTGTACATGTTGCATGCTTTAGGTATAGGAATAGCATTTTGTTTTACATTTGTAAATAAAAAAAGTAAGTTAATTTTTTTATTGAAGGCATAAAAGTCACAAAGGTTTGTTTAAGGCACCTTATGCTTGGTGGCTTGATATTCAATTCATGTAAATAGGGGAACAAAAATATTTAACGTCATACCTTTGTCACTGAATTGCTGTAATTTAATACAACATGAAGCACCCTAGGGAGCAAATATATGCCCATATAACTACCATGTGAAAGAAAAAGTATCATTTTCAATATTGAGATTTTTCTTTGGGAGTTTAAATCATAACAGGGGTGGAATACAACTGTGCAACATTAATTTCTTTTATCAAAAGCAAATTGTGCTTCCTCAAAGATCAACAAATCAAAAACATGAGCTAAAGTAGACATGATCTGTGTTGGTTACATTTTTTTTCAAGCTATACTTAATTACAATGAGCCACATACATTTTTCTTTATTTATACAATGCATTTTGTATTATTTTGCCTCTTGTATTGTTGAGGTCAATTCCTTTTAAGAACATTGTCTTGATTATTGAAAGCTGACCAATATCTCTCAAACTTTAAAAACAAAATCATAAAAATATTTTCTATATATTGTAAAAAAGTGTTATCAGCTTTTTTTTGTTCTGAAAGCAATTGTTTAAATAAACCATATTAATAAATTTAAGACACACATAATTATGTATATTAGAATGTGTTGTCATGTAGGGGTAAACTGGCCAAGTTGAGTATATCACCCATGTCTAAGCTGTGATATTAATCTTTTTCTCAACAGTGGGATCACCCTTCAGTGGTCATTGTTGTCTTTGATTGTACAAGTGAAACATCTTTCTCCAGTTGCAAAAAATGGTTAGAGCGAATCAGATCACAATGTCCTGACATACAAATTCCAGGTATGAGAAAAAAGAGATACTGTTTCATCAATTCAATAAATGATGTTTTATATTTACAATTCCACTGGCATAGTAAAGTAAAAAAAGACAAAAACAAAACAAACACTAAATAAAACAGGAGTGAAACTCAGAAATATATATGCCCCTCATATTTTTATTTCAGTGCCTTATAATAATAATAAAAAAAAATGATAGCTCCTGGCATGTTACTTCTTTTTCTTCCTTTTCCCTCTTGAAATTGATGCAATCATTTGGGATTATAGGACTATTATTCAAACATGATAACTTAAAGTATTTAAGATTATAGGGCTATTATTCAAACATGATAACTTAAAGTATTTAAGATTATAGGGCTATTATTCAAACATGATAACTTAAAGTATTTTAGGATAATATGAGACTGAGGTCAAAATAAGAAGAAAAGGACAAAGGTCTCATATTATTACTTAAAGACTTTATAATCTTAGACTTTTCTCTGAAATGTGATTTGGTGATAAAATTATCAAGCATTGGCTCTTTTACCTCACAATAGGCATATGATGCAGTCCTTAATAAATTAGCTTCAAGTATATCCACTATCTTATCCTTATTTGATTTTACACCAATCTATGAAAGCAGAGACTTGTTACGACTAAATACTAGGTATGTTTTATGCACAGAATAACATACAATCCTTTGACCTCCTTCAACTCTGAGTTTGGGATTTTGGAAAAGCTGAGAAATGAGCTGTGAATAAAGGCTCAGCTGTCAAGATTCTTAATCTTATTAAGCGATGTAGGTCCATCTTGAAGCATAGATTTTTATCCATAATGATTTCTTTTTTGATTTTCCCAAAATTCTGTATCTTTTCCATGGTAATTGCTAAGCTTTCTTTTTATCTTTTCTAACCAGTTGTATTGAAAAGCCAAATTTAATCTATTTAAGATAATTTTTTAATTGGTGCAAAAAAGCTTCATCATCATAAAAAAATGAAATTAAAAGACAAGTTCAATTGAAGAGAGCAAGCTACTGCACTAGTTAGTTTAGTTCCAGAAGACGAAGGGTAAAGTTTCTCTTTATTTTAAAAGCCTGTTTAGTGGATGGTACACTTGTGCCTGTCTATTGACCTTCAATGAGCTCTCTGTCTCTCTCTGTCTCTGTCTCTGTCTCTGTCTCTCTCTCTCTCTCTCTCTCTCTATATATATATATATATATATATATAGATATACAATATTTTAAAAAAAAAGAACAAAACAATGCATGTCTTGCTCAGATTCTTTTGTGACTTAAATGCAAAACACTTTCATATATAACATTATTAATTGCATAGGAAGGAAATGTGTCTGTTTAATACACATTTTGCTTATTCTTATCTCCTTTATTTTTGTCAAATAGGTGCACTTTTGGCCAACAAAATAGATTTGGATCAGAGAAGAGTTATCAGCCCCAAAGCTGGCAAAGAACTAGCCCAGTCCAACAAACTGGAATATTTTGAATGTTCTGCGGTGAGTTATATAAGGGTGAATGAAATTCATGTCGTTGTACATAGCTTTTCTCTGAGGAAAAGATATGTAGAATTGATATTACTTTTGAATGATGATAAAGCTTTGATAAACTTAACTTAGAGTGATAATGAATTGAGTTTGTATGGTTTGGCTATGAGGAACTTTCATGAATGATATTCATGTGATCAATATTGCCAGCCTAGCTTTGTTAATGTAGAAAAAGAAAGTAGTTACATGCCCCCTCCTCATCTCCAACAAAAAGAGAGGCTTAAAAAGAATAGTTGAATATTTTGAATGAAATAAACATGACTTAGATTTCTTTAGCTTTCTTTTTTTGTAGGAAATACTGCAGAACACAATTAGGTGGAACATGGATTCCTTCAAATCACAAGTTCCTCATACTCATTTGTTTTCCCCTACTGATTCTCTCTTTATTTCCTTGTTACTTCTTCCTTCTTGTCGTACTGCTACTTCGAAATTATAACACTTACTTGTTAAACAATCAGTCCTCAATTATGTTTAGAAAATGGTAGTCTCTATAGAAATTTCACGAACCATGATTTAAAAAAAAACAACATTTCTTTCATCACATATGCAGATCTAACAGTAAGTTTTGATCAGGTGTTCTTTAAACATGTCCTGCCTCTTCCTCTCAATGAATAGACACAATTTGTAGACAATTTGCTCATTCAACCGCAAGATAGCTCAATAGCCAGAGCGTTATACTTGGGGTTCACTCTCATGTTGCGTCGTCTGTTAGGATGACAAGATCTTGCTTTGCTTGAACAGACAGCCCCTGTCTGAATTAAAGATTATTCAGGAACAAGCGATGACTCAATATCTTTGAATTTTTACCTTAGACTGAACTTGCCAGAAAAGAGGGCGAAACAGTAAGTTATAGTATCAGCAAGAGAAGTAGAAAACTGGGGGGGATGCGGGAAAGCAGGTGGCAGAGATAACGATACATCTGAAATTCATCTTTGTGGATCCTTTATTGTCTCTCTGTTTTGAAGGAACCCTTTTTATTGAATTGCAATACATGTTTTTTATACATTTGTTAATTTTAGCAATTAACTTATTGAAATCATCTATCACTCTCCTTTTCAGAAAGAGATGCAAAATGTTGATACTCCATTCTTCTACCTAGCAAACGAATTTCACAAGCTGTATCAAGAGAGAGTTGAGTTATTTGATTCCTTGACATGATCATCATTTTGACCAATTCATTTTAGCAAGGAATTATTACAGAGTTATAAAGAATATCACATAGTTTTCGCTCATTCTCATGTAAATATCAGCAAATTAAAATACGCCTAGTAAATAAATTAGAAATATGTTATTTCTAATCAAGTAAATAAAGGTATGCCTCATTTTCATTTAGACTGTGAAAAAAAAAAATTTACAGTGTTGATGTTTAACAACAAACTCAAAAGTCTCATCTATTGATTAATAATTTCAATGTCTGGAAATATTTCTTTGTGCTTTTTTTCCAGCATCATTGTAGGCATTTAGTCTGTGGACTATGTTTTATTTCTGATGTGAACGAAAAATTTACTGACATTGTCATATAGGCCAATTTACAAAGTAGTCTCAACTGCAGTTTGGAAAAAGGTTCTTTTTAAAGCTTTGCAGACATACATACATCATTTATAATTGTTCAATGATGAAAAGGTTATACATAGTTTTTATACTGGATGTGGATAGACTTGCATGTTGTTCAGCACTTATATATTCAATATTCAGGTCTATCAACTGATTACCGGTATTGATAATGGTCTTAAATTACTTTTGAAACATGCATTAGCTGTAAATGTGATTGAATATCATGGCAAAGATCAATTTTGTTTGAATAAAATAAACCATTCAAATTGGTAAAAAAATTTGAAGACTTTTTATAGAGATGCAAATTACAGACTGATTATGCCAATTTAATGAGATGTTGAATATATTATGAGGCTCTCCAAACAAAAAGCAAATTTATTCATCTCTAATTTACAAATATTAACTAATTCAGTTCAGTTCTTTGTAAATCCTCATGAACCAAACCCATTTCGCACAACTTTTCACATTTCTTTCAAGAATTAAATTTTTAGTGCATCAACTTTTATATTTGGATGTTTGATTTCACTCAATTTTTTTTAGAAGTTAAATGTTTTGTGTACATGATTTTCAAAGTAAGTTGATAGAACATTTTTTTCATCCTCTGTATCTCTTTATTTCTTTTATCCAATGCCTAAATATGTAGCAAAAATGCTCATTTATATACAGATTGGCAATAAATAAATTAAATATTTTCAGTTTCCTCAAAAAATCTTATCTAATCTGAGAGCAGATGACAAGGTACTTCAATCTATATAAGTTTTTCCTCTCATAAACTTAGTTTTTTTCTGCCTTAATTTGTCCAAGTTTGCTTGGAAAGTGCTTCATTCTTTTTGCTTCAGTTAAAAATATGTCAGAAAAATTTTTCGTTAGAGGGATACGAAAAGCTATTTGTTACTAATATTACATGCTTAGTATGAGAAGTACCTTATTTTTTATTTTTCTTCACCTTTAATGTTTTAATCTTTATTTGAAGCAGTAAAGCAATAAAACTAATGTAGTTTATGATACTCTAAGATTAAGCTTTAATTTGAGGGAGAAGTCAAGCCTTTCAAGGTGGATGAAAATTTCCTCTGGTTTTACAGTGCCTTGTTTAAGATTTTCATATAGATAGAAAGATTTGACTTTACAATTAGATACATGTACTTTATTATCTACTAAAACATGATTCCATCTAACAGCTATTAAAAATCATATATATTGAGGCTCTTATACTTTTCTTAAGTATTTTTTATGACGTTAGAATGGTATACACTGTGAGTTTCGACGCCATATTGATAACAATGGTTCCCTATTCAAAATCCAGAATTGATGAAATACACTTATTCCCTCACAGTCTTTTCCGTTTGATATGTTTCTGCCCTTCGTTAGCAAGCTTCAGGGTATTACCCCTATCTTGACCTCCATGATCAAACTAATATTAGGATTTTTTTACAATGCTCTCACAAATTTCACCCTGTGCATTTCATTAAGAAATTATACAAATAAAAACTTCAACTCGATTTATAAGTAGATCACAAAGCCTGACTAAAGGTTGACACTTTTGACATATAATCTGAAAGTGACTCTAGAAGGGTGAGTGCTTTTAATATCTCATTATCTGTAACTCTTACTCTTCATATGTGGCGTCACACATTTGTTAACAAACGCACCCAACTGTGGAGGCTTAGAATAAAACACAATGACTGTAATAACATGGATTAAAATGAAACGGAAAAAAGTATGAGGATTCTTTATTTCAAATTCTGCTTGTAAAAATATAAACTTAACTATGAGCTCTAAACTCTGAAGAGGAGAGTATGTTAAAAATGAAAGCACATAGTCTATGTTAATAAAAAAAAACAAGTTCAGTTTGACACATTATTTGCTTTGTGTTTCCTAACCTTTTGCTTAAACCAACATTGTAAGTCATTGATAATTTGATGATTTCAAACAATAATGAGATTATCGTTACTTTGATATCATAATATTGAAATATGTGGATATATGAATTAGGGCTACACCAGTTTACTTGTAATAATTTTGTAAAAGGTAAACGATTTTTTTTTGTTGCTAATTATTTCCAAGGTTTCTCCTTGTTTGGCAGTAATTTAACAAATAATGTGTGAAGGCTGAGAAGAGCTGATAAAAGCCCCAAAAAATCAATCAAACTTTTTTACAAGTGTTCTATTGATCTATTTTGTTGAATTTTTAAGGCTGGGTAAAAATGTTTTGAAATGGTGTGTTTAGCAAATCGACCTGTTACTTTTCAGTTGAATTCTTTCCTACATCTTTGTCAAAATTTTTTTTTTTTAAATTGAGTGAAGTAGATTGCTAAAACTTTTATTAGAACTAATGCAAAGATAAATGTGGTTTTTGTGTATTTGATCTTGTCACTCTTGTGCCTGATAGAATCAACACCATATTATACATGCACCTTATTTTATAATTGAGAATAAAAAGATAAGATAATTTAAAATTTTAAACTTATTTTAAAAATATATCAAGCAGCAAAGAAGTCAATATTTATGACTGACTTTCAAACCCCAAACCATTTCAAGAAAAGGTCATCTAAAAAGTATTTTAGTTTTCATCTCTGTCTGCCCTCTCCCACTTTTCTTCAGTCTGTCTGTTTCTCTGTCATGCTCTTTTTTCAGATGTTTTATTACTTATGCTTTTTGTTCACACTTTATCTCAAATTAAAGAAAGATAAGTACTGGACTCTTGATGAGTGGCAAATATTTTTGAAGACGCAATCACAGCATATTGTCTACACAAAAGAATTTCCCGCTGGTATCTAATTTTAAATGGTTCAATACAAACTCAAGACTATTTTACTCGACGGTTGTGAGCTTGGTGGACACCACACGATTCCAGACATTCGTGCGGGCTGCTTAGAACAACTGCCTAGACAGGGCCCTAGCTGAGGAGCTCTGAGGACAAAATCGAATTGGTTATAGTTAGAATGGTATTATGCTAAGAAATTGGTGTTAAGTTACATGTATAAAACAATGAAGGCACAAACAACTAATCTAAAGGAGAGGGTTTTGAAGTTGGTTCAGGTTGCAATCAACTTCACTAAATTAAAAAAAAAAGAATAGAAAAAAATGAAATGTAAAAGTAGCCGTAAAATTAATTTGGAAGACAAACCCTAATCAGTGTCAGATCGAGACACCTGGAATTTCTCCACAGGAATTGAGGATTCAAAGATGTATAATTCCAATTAACCCCGTCCCTTATTAGAATTTAGGGTGGGAAATAAAAGCACTTGTTCACTTATAATTATATAACACAAATGCTCATTTTTATACGGATTAGCATAAATAAATTAAATACAGTATCCAAAAAGACTTTCCAAATAAACCACGTCTTATCTGAAAGACGATGAAAAGGCGCATCGATCCTTATGTTTTTACCGTCACAAACTTAGTTTTTTTCTCTCTAAATTGGTCCAAATCTGCTCCGAGATTGTTTAAAAAAATATATAGACTTTATTGTGACCAAAATAGAACTAAAAGCCGACTACAGTTACCCAGCTAACTATCTAATAAGGCCTTGTGTCAAATTATGATATTGATATTAAAGCGGCCTGCGAGTTTCTAATACCGCATGCATAATAACGTAAAATCATTTTTCAAGAACACATTTGCAAGTAATTCTATGAAAATCAAGTTTGATTATTTTAGCGCACTTAACTTTTTCTTTTTTAGATATTTTTAAAATGCTTTGAAAAGCGACACAAAAATCTTTATATTGGCCGAATAAAGTTGTACATTTGCATCGAGTTAAAAAAAAACTTAGTAAAGGTTCTTCTCATAGAAAAATAGTGTAAATTTTTTCAAGGTTTTCGTTGCATTTCAGTCTTTATGAGGTACTTTTTCGCAACTTTTAGGAGCGCTTTAAGGCAGTTTTGTACAGTTGTTGACTGAAGTCATTACGGATACGAGAGTGTAAATTTGTATGGATTGATGCAGCTTTTCTCCTTCATTCACGTGAAACTTGATTTAATTGGAAGTCTGTAATTTTTTATTTCCTGTGAAATTACGCCCAAAGAGAATAATCTCTATAAAAGGCGGTTTTATTGAACAAGACTGGATATTATGATTTGGAAATAAACACAATAAAGACTCTGCATGTCTATGAGCCATATATAATCTTGTGTCCATTTCAGATGAGGGCTTTTTTTTAAATCGAAACCTCTAGTCATTTCACCATTGATTTTATTATCTTTTTTGATATAGCGCAAAAAAATATTTTCGCAGCTTTTCTCTTAATCAGATTAAACACACAAAAAGTTATATATTCGAGATTTTTAAAACGTGTATAAATCGGTGCGCCTTCTCCTTCTTTGTTAATCGTCGTTTTTTCGCTTTCGTAATTTCCGCCATTTCGCTCATTATTAAGAAAAACGTTATTCCAGAAGCGGTTTTAACTTTATCCGTACGACAGTACTAGATGTCATATTGACTCGAGGGTGTCTGCATATGCTATTTTTAGAAACAAAATTAATGTCATTATATTGAGTTTTTAGATATGCCATCTACACCTAAAAACCTACTTTTGAAAACAAAGTTTGAAAATATGTAGGCTTTATAGGTTTGAAAATGTGGCATTAATTTTTCCTATAGCTGTATACAAGGTTGGTCAGTATGACCTGTTTATAAAATAGGAGGATTCCACCTTCCCGACCCCTATTTTTCATGAAATCCCTATGCAGCAGCAATCATGCGATTTATCTCGGAAATTTCTACTCTGGCTCAATTTACATCAACTATTAAGGGGTGAACATGACCCAACTCGGATAGAAGAAACAACAAGGTTTCTGCAGTAAAAACGTAGGGTAAGCCGGGGCAAGTTGTAACACTTTTTTCTAAAAGACCATAAGCGCGGGTGTATATGAGATACAAGTTTACAACTATGTTAAATACAGAAAGCCTAGTGACACGCACGTTTAAAATACGTTTCAGACAATTTGGAACATTATTTTACGAACCACGCCACATGTCTTCTCTTCTGCCCTCTGTTACAACTTACCCCATGACTGGGGCATGTTGTAACAGACCCTGGGGCACATTGAAACAGTATAGTAACAGTTAAACGTAACATTAAAATAAGCCAAAATGTCATTTTTGTGTGAAAGGAAGGAATATTTTATTTATACTGATTGAAAGGTTAGAAAGGATATTTTTTTAATCAGATAGACAGTTCTGACATATGTACAGAAGAGTCCTGGATCCGATGTCTGTGCAGTCTTCATGTGCCCAAAAGTTACAGCCAGAGCACTGGACCCATTTTTCTCCACTACGACTGTCATGAAAATGCTCGGTGCAGACCAAACAGATGTTCTCTTCTTCGTCGTCAGAGTCAGACGAGGAAACTGGTGACGCTTGTCGTTTCCTAGGCTGTGCTTTTCCTACACGCTTATGACTCTTTGGCTGCCCGGTATTAGTTGACCTCGCCGTTCTCGATGTTCTGGGCTTCTTGGCCTTGTTCAATTCAAGCTGTCTTTTGACAGGACTGTCAGTTAGGATGCCACTTTTCCTCCTGCGTCTGTCGTTACCATTGCCATTATTAGCTGCCCTAACTGCTTGAGGAAAGGGCATAACCAGCTCTGGGGAGAAAGCGCCCTGGCTGGTCGGACATCTTGACGGGGTGGCAGGAGTTGATGCTGATGGGCCAGCAGGCAGACCACTTGGTCCTGGGGCACTAGGCAGGCCACTTGGACCTGGGACAGTTGACAGACCACTTGGAACTGGGGCAGCAGGTGGGCCACTCGGACCTTTGGCAGCAGGTGGGCCACTCGGTCCTGGGGCAGCAGGTGGTGGGCCACTCGGACCTGGGGCAGAAGGTGGTGGGCCACTCGGTCCTGGGGCAGCATGTGGGCCACTTGGTCCTGGGGCAGAAGGTGGTGGGCCACTCGGTCCTGGGGCAGCAGGTGGGCCACTCGGATCTGATGAAGAGCCTGATGGTATCAGCGGACGCTCGGTTACCAAAGAGGCTGCGAAGTCCCTGTCTGTAAAAACGTGCCGATTCATGGGCCATATTCCAGTACACCAGAAAGACTCAATCAAGTTGTGCTGTGTCGTAGCTCGGGAAAGCTCACTGCCAGCAATGCCAGGGATATCGTAGATGCTCAGGGATTTCCCTGGGTTCTCCCTGGTCCAAGCGTGGCATCGACTGGTGACATAGGTCTTTAGCGGGCCGTAAACCACCCTGTCTAGGGGCTGCAGCTTGTGTGAGCAATGTGGTGGAAGTGACAGGAGGGTGATGTTATGTTCACGGCACAGGTCGATGGCTGGTATGGACAAGTAGGACACGTGGTTGTCCAAAATTAGAAGTATTGGAGAATCTTGTGAGGGTCTTGTGAATTTGATGAAATGTTCCACATAGCTCTGCCAATCCTCCTCTTTGATCCAACCGGATCCATTTGCCCTTCCGATTGCTCCAGGTGGACCTCCTTGGATAAAATGGTCCCTGTATGTCTTCCTCGGGAAAATGAACATAGGAGGCACAGAATTCCCTATGGCATTTATGGCACAGACTAGTGTCACCAGAGTCCCCCTTTCGGCTGACACGACTCGACCTGCTGACCTTGTTCCCGTTTTTGCCACCACTCTTGATGACTTCGGAACTGTTGACATACCTGTCTCATCGACATTGTATATATATTTGATGAGGCCCGAAGTTCTGCCTAGACAAAACGTTTTCCAAGTTGTCAAAGAAAAGGTCGACAGCTGGTTTGTTAAAGCCGATAGCTCGCCCTAAGATGGTATTCTCAGCTTTTCGAAGTGAGAACTGGTAGCGCTCTCTAAAACCAGAAAACCAGTCTTCTCCAGCTTGCCGGTTCTCGCTCCATGAAGGGGACATCCTGATAGCGAACTTTTTCCCACACTGATAAGCAAGCTGCCTTACTTCTACAGGTGTCAGGCCGTAGCGTAGTTCTGCAGACCAGGTCACGTACCGTGCAAGTTCCTGTTCCTGGTGCTGGCTAAAAACTTGTGCATGTTTGCTGTAACCCATGCAAGGTGCCTCTCCCTGCTCCCGCTTCTTTAACCTCCGATGCAGACTCACATGACAAAGCCCATGGTCCTTTGCAGCTTGTCTAATGGTTTTGCCACTGTCTACCTCCTGCATTGCTGTATTGTACAATTCCTGTGGCACTTCAGCTCGCTCAGTTTAACTTTGATAATTCCTCACCATTTTTGCGAATCTGTAAAAGATAAAAAGATAACATAAAATGAAAATATGCCAAGAACCTACAGTCACAAAAAGCTATCCCATAACAATATCGACAAGGAAGCGTTTAGTTTACAAAATAGTGCTTTTATATTCTTAGTTTTAGTCATAATTTAGAAGCCATTGTACAGTATTCTCTAATCAAAATAATGATCAATACACTTCCCCCCTTACAACCGTCAAAAAATGTGAATAAACTAAACTGGGGTAAGTTGTAACAGTGTTACAATGTGCCCGCGGCGTACTGTTACAACCTGCCCCACACATGGTTCCTGTTGTTTTCATTGTAAAATGCCCTTCCCATTCAACCCTTCAGACTAGATGCCTATGAATGCCATTGATAAAAGCTTAAAGAATCATACAAAATTATAAACGGGTTAAGTTTAAGTCAATTTGTTAGTACATGAACAAATATTAGTCGAAACTATAAAATTACTCACCGGTGCTTGAAAATGAGTTCAGCAGACAACTTTTTTCCGAACGTACGCAATGGCCGCCAAAATACAGAGAGGGAAGCTTCGTTGCAAAAACCATTCGGTCAATAAGTTTTGGCGGTGTAGAACTAAATTTTCGCCCCAAGCCATGTCTGTTACAACTTACCCCGTGTTACAACCTGCCCCAGGTTACCCTAAGTCATAATGGCCCACCTTATAGGCGAATACAGTGCAAAAGCCTTGAAAGGATGGGGTTAAACCATAAAAGTCAATGAAGATTATGTATATATTACATTAAAAAACTAGCTGTGTAATATTACTCTACATATCCCGTTATAAAACCTATACCGTTAGTTTATTTTCTGGCCTAGTGCATACATTAGAAAAAAATTTGAACCTTCATAGCCAATTAAGGTTGATTATGTTGAAGTATACAACCAAAATGAATTTATGAAAAAAATTTGAACCTTCATAGCCAATTAAGGTTGATTATGTTGAAGTATACAACCAAAATGAATTTATAAGTTTTTTCTTCTATAATCATGATACTTGAATTAATAGTAGCTTAAGTCTTTTCTACCGCTTTTCATCTGTTTTTTCATCGACGCTTTGTTCTAGAAAAGTACTGGTTTCTCGGTTTCAATCTTCATATGAAACGATGTCCTTATATATCACAACGTATTGTCGATGATGATGTTTCAAAACCTTCACGGCTCGATGCTCGCTCTCAATCCCTTTTAGATGATTCGTCACTAAATCACTAAATTAATTTGTTTAGGTTAACTCTGTACATCCCTGCAATAAAAATTCTAGTGACATAAAACAATCCAAAATGATTAGCTCCCCTTTATTGTTTGTTAAGTTTACCTAGAAAACCTCGAAAGAACCATAGATGTACATTTTTTTAGTTAAATTAAGGATAAAAATTATATATATATATATACACATACAATATAGGCAGCAGGTATTTTCACGACACATCGTGGAACTACCCCTCAACGGTACTTTCACCACATGTCGTGGAACTACTTCGCAATGGTACTTTCACGACATGTTTTTAGTAGGTCTAGCCTAGGCTTATCATCGGAGACTTTTTCATTGACGGACTACCGGTATTTAGGTTTTCCTTTTCCTTTTCGAAGTTTATGAAGGGTGATTCCCGCCTTTAATTAACTCATTTTACTTCTTTCTCGTATTACAAAGGGATGAGGCTATCGACTAGGCCTATCAAAACTGCCTCTGTGTAGGTCCTCAAATGCCCGCAAATAATTCGGTAGTTGTGAAAATTGCAAGCATTCCCTCTCCCCCCACACATACGTATACACACACCATTTTAAAAGCATACAAAAGATTTATTAAACTTATGCCTCTTTAAAATTGCTCTTCGATATAGATTGTCTCCCTTCATGGCACTTTTAAATTATACCTGATGTGTTGTGTCTGCATTGAGATTTACGTTGTCACCGTTAAAAGTGATTAATGCTTTAAACATAACAAAAATGCTAGACTATAGACAATCCAATTATATATGTTCCCAGAAACATCTCTATACAGATATAAATGTCACAAAAGTTTCGGAGGCAGTTGATACGGGAACATTTTTGAATGAAAAGTTGTTTTTGAAGGAAGTGCTAAGGAATGCAAATTCCCATCATTTTTTTAAATATTTGTAATCTAGGGGTGCAAAGAACCCTATACATCAAATATAAAATCATTACAGCCCCTGGTAATGTGTGTCCCCTATTTATGACAATATATTTAAATATTCATAATAAAATATACAATTTCGGATTGACATAAAATGGAAGTATACTTAAAAGGTTTTTTTCTTGGTTCTAGATTTCTGTAAACTACCTCACTGCCATGTCATATCGAGCCATCTCAACGCGAACACGTTTGGTCATAAAAAGATTCTTGAATAATATATTAGTTATACCAGACCAAAAAATCGATTTTGATGAATAAACAATCTTTGGTGACCAAAGACAAAGCCGATATCGGTAGAATTAAGTGTTTGCATTGTTCAGAGTTCCATAGGCCATTAGGGACTTTTGGCGGCTGAGAGGGGGACCGCAGCCCAGCACTTCTCTACTGGATGAAGAGCATTTAATTGTTAAAAAAAACTGCATGTGATCCTTTCATCTTTTACTAGCACAATGTTCGCTTGACTTTGTAGGCTGCTTGTCAAAGCTATTTCGTTTGGCGCAGATAGTCTCATTTCATTCTGTGAGTCCAGTCTCGACCCTATATGGTACAAAGGGTTTAAGCACTGCATCATTTGAAGCACCAAGGCGCTAAATAAATCTATATGCCGGCTTTCCCTTTCATTTCAATTATATAATTTGTACTATCAGAACACAATATGCCGCCTTAACACGTATGTCTTAACAAGTTTCGAATAATGAGCTGTTGTGCGCACTTATTAAGTAGTTAAATTCTCCACATATGTCTTAGTTGTCACAGGGCATTTTCGAATAAAAAATTGTTATGATTATTTATTGAAATGGTTAAGTTATGCATCTAAGCTGACGATAAGAACTAACGAAATCTGGCAGGGAAGGTGCCTATCTATTTTTTGTTACAAATTCATTATACCTGTTAAAAGCATTCTTCAAATTCGAAAAGAGAAAATTTTACTGTGAATAATAAAAGAATGGGTGACAAATTGATAATTTTTTACGGAAGAAGACTTTATCTTACACCGTCACTAACTTCACATTCAACTCAACATCTTGCACCGTCATTAGCTTCACATTCAACTCAACATCTTGCACCGTCATTAGCTTCACATTCAACTCAACATCTTGCACCGTCATTAGCTTCACATTCAACTCAACATCTTGCACCGTCACTAACTTCACATTCAACTCAACATCTTGCACCGTCATTAGCTTCACATTCAACTCAACATCTTGCACCGTCACTAACTTCACATTCAACTCAACATCTTGCACCGTCATTAGCATCACATTCAACTCAACATCTTGCACCGTCATTAGCTTCACATTCAACTCAACATCTTGCACCGTCACTAGCTTCACATTCAACTCAACATCTTGCATCGTCACTAGCTTCACATTCAACTCAACATCTTGCACCGTCATTAGCTTCACATTGAACTCAATATCTTACACCGACGCCGTCTCCACTTCCAACTGAAAATGTTGAGCAGTCGCAAGTTCCACTTTCGGCTTCTCAATACGCACTGCATCGTCGCCGTTTCAACAAACAGTGTAGTGCTGTAACAACCTAGCCAGACATAAACTTGAAAAGGGCTACACGGCAATCATAATTTTCGAAGGATAGGACATTTTTTTTTCGCTCAGTCGGAATCACATGAAGCATCAGATTGCTGAATGTCGAGACCCGCTGTCTTTGACCGATCAGCTTATTGAAACGGCATCAAGAGGGTCTTTGGTTATCTACATGACGAATAGAATAAACAGCAAACAATTTGATTCATGCGTAGATGAGCTGCATATTGATAAATGAACGAGACGAATGTATTTAAATGTACATGGTGAAACTTTTAGAATTTCTTAAATGGAGAGAAGCAGCGGATATTTTGAAACGGTTGAGGTGAGTGACATTGGTGTTAAAGCAAATGACACTTTCAAAAGGATAGCAATGTGTGAAAGCGAGAGACAACGTATTGAGACGAATAAAGTTGTCAGAGCAAATACCATTCCATTACCTAGAAAGTCTCAGGGCGGAAATAAGAAAGAGGCGATGTCATGTGCTAACTGTGTTGACAGCAATTCCCCCAAAAATCGAGAGTTAGAGAGCAGAGGTTCTATCAAGAGGTCATAAAGAAAAAAAAATCCATGAGAAAATGTTGTAGGCAATTTCCTCGAAACAAAGTAGAAAAATCACTTGTTTAAAAAACTGGTCGTGTTTCACATACAATGACGTGCCAGAATCCATGGCACAGACTCTTCTGCTCACTGTGGGCACGTGATAAGTGTGTAGCCAGGACAATCATGTGTGAGATCTTGCATTACCGATGTAGGAATGTGTTTTGTTAATTGAACTTATAATACACACACACGCACATATATATATATACACACACACATGTTGGCAAGTGGACTCTCAAATATAAAGGAAAACTACTAAAAATAAGAAACTGCGGTGACAATGAATTTACTCAATTGAGACACAGATAAAATTGGAACAGACACATTTATTAAGCGGAAATAAAAGTGCTATAAAAACAATAGAAATATAAGTTTAATTAAGGTTTATAGGTCTGAAAACTCGAAATAATTTCAATCTATCCAAAACCAAAATCTCAGTTAAACAAGGGCTTAAAGATCAAAACCCAATCTAAAGTCTAAAACCTTAAAAGAGAATTACATGTAAAATCCAAAAATTAGCACCAAAGAATTGACATTCCTGAGAAAAAAACACCCCCCCCAAAAAAAAAAAAAAAAAAAAACCAAAAAAACAAAAACACTACAGATTATCCTACATAGGATAATCTGCCAGTAACAGCAATTTAAAGCTTCTGAAAATAATTAAAGAAAATGATGATATGAAATGGCATACAATTAATAATGGTCAACAATTCACGTTACAATTAGAAGGCGATTTATAATATACATGTGCCACATGGCCTATATCATAATGGCATATCTATACATTTATAACCATACATAAATAGGCAAATAAAAAAAAGTTCTAAGTCACTCGACTTCGACTGTAGAGGAAAAAAAGCAATTTGCTTAGAACCTGCTAGACTTACAAATAAAAACACGGCCTTGCGCTGTGTCTAATCAAGGTCTGTAGCACAACAATCATACAACTTACCTCGATTCACGGAAGTTTGCAGAAAAAAATAATAAAATATCCACAATCTGAAGAAAAAACTTAAAAATAAGCAATAATGCATCACTGCTCACAACAAGTTCTCTCAATATATTCCACACCCGGTTAAAAAAAAACAAGCAAAAAAAAAAAAAAAACCAAAGAAACGAACAACAAAAATAATAATAAAAAAAAAATAACAACAGCAAACAAAAAAAAACCCAACCCAAACAAAACAACCACAAAACAATAAAACAACACCCCCCTCTTCCCAACATTTTTTAATCAAGACGTAACTAAGCTCTTTGGTTGAGAAAAGAATAGTTGGGATTCTATAAACAGAATTTTGATTTTTGTGACAAAAATAAAAAGTAAAATTATTAAAGGCATTATTTTTCTGATTTACTTTATTAACACTTTATAATAAACAATGTTTAATCTGCATGTTAAATTTCTACATTGGGGTTTGATTATTCTTTTTTGAGTCTGCTCTTCAGCTTCTAAGATTGCTTATTCAAACAATCATTTCAATAATCAATCTTTTGTTTATGTATTAAAAATATACCGGCTTTTATATTATAAAATGGTTTTTGATCTTTGAAAGAATTTATAAATTGCGTCTAAAAAAATCAAACCCATCGATTATTTTCATACTTCAGTATGTTAATACTAAATTATAAATTTTGTTTTCGTAATAACATTTTTAACAAAGCTGAGAAATAGAGAAAAAAGAAATTAATATAGAATATTTTTCTAAGGCTGTCCTCAGCTGGCTTGTCTGCCTTTCACACGCGCTTTTTGTCAAATCTTTAACGATATCTCTCTTTCAAACTTCTAAACCTCTCTCTCTCTCTCTCTCTCTCTCTCTCTCTCTCTCTCTCTCTCTCTCTCTCTCTCACTCACTCATTCACTCTCTCTCTCTCTCTCACTCACTCACTCTCTCTCTCTCTCTCTCTCTCTCTCTCTCTCTCTCGCGATTTCTCTTCTCATTTTTTAATGCCTTTCTTGAAAATTTCTTTGTTTTTTTTTGTTTTTGAAATACAAGCGGCACAAAAGCTGTTTTAACCTTAAATACAAACAATTTTGGGAGAGTTAGAACAAATTATTCCAGAAATGCGAGCATTTACCAAATGTGTGGCTGCAAAACATAAGATGTGAGGGTCAACTCAATGCGTGTCTAAATCTACAGCTTCTTGTTCGAATATCTAATTCTTACCCACTCATCTATCACGTAAAAAAAACCCCATATAAACATATATATTTTTTTGTTGATAATAGTCTTTGTTACTTTAAAAATGATGGTTATTTAATGCCGTGAAGAGACTGAGATAGGAATTGTTAAATGATGCAAAAAGTGTTTTTTTTTTGTTGTTGTTTTTTTTTGAAAAAGAGAAAACTATCTTTGCGAATCACTAGAAAATGATATCAACATATAGGATTTCATAACAAGCCAATAGTAAGAAAGATCTTGATTGGTTAGAATTAATAGACTTTATGACAATATGGGATTTCGAGAGTACATAATGTGCAATAGAAAGATTAGCATATATATATATTTATGTATATATATATACACACTGGTTTGCCGTATATTTATATCTGTAAGTAGACTAGTTTGCTCTACAGCAATACTATCTCAAGTAGTCTTTCAAGATATTGCGAATTGAAGGTTACTTTTTTGTAAATTGAAGATAATATAACAGTCGATGCTATGTTTTGACATTTTTTTTTTCAGGTCTATAAGTTTAAGTTACAAAATTTACTCAAATAACTAGCAACACACGTTAAAAATAACAAATGGTATGCAAGACTTTAATCTCATCTCGAAAAGATGATCATACAACCTATAACTTAACGGGCAACTTGGAAAGAAAAAAAAAGGAGGAAAAATAGACCGGAATCCTGGCTCGGCCCCTAAATGGGTTGAGCGTCAAAATGTTCTTTAAAAATATATGGGCGTTCTACGTTTACAAATTTCACTCCTAAATTTCTGCATATATCTACATCAACAACGATACTGTTAACTCATGCTTTTGCTGCAAGGTTTAAGTACAATCAATGTCAATTTTATATATACTCATTTCTTGGGTAAATAAATTTTGAGAAAAAGAAGCAGATTGTTATTTAGCATATCTTTTTTTAAATGAGTTGCTATATTCGATATTAAATAATTGCGTTCTTTTTAAATAATTAACCATGAAAAAATATTTGTTAGTTTTCTGGAGAAGGAATTCAGTGGTAGGGATGATCTACACGTAAAAGGTAAAGGTTTAGATATCTCAAAAAAAATTGAAATGTTAAGATGGTCTAAGCATTGAGAATCTTAGTGTTGAAATGGATACCTGGAAAGGGATATTAGTAAAGACAAGTGATCTATTCAGTCAATCGCAATGATCAAGTTTTTATTCTGTGTCCTTAATTGTATTGTTCTCAATCCATGAATTAAAGCCAAGAAATTAAATCTCTTCGAAGGCCATCACGACCTGTTTGAGGTAAACATTTAAGCAAATAAAGGACAAAGTGCGGTTCGTTTCTAATAATTACCATGGATGCTGCTCAAACTGTGAAAAATTGTTATACTTACTATTCATGGTTATTGACCCAAAGCAGAAACATCAGGTTTTGGATTGTCCTATTGAAATGATAATCTGTGCTCCGTTTTTAATGCATACAATCTTCACTTTCAAAGAAAAAAGCTAAAATATTCTATTTCACCTCTCGAAAAGGAAATAACATTGCACGTACGGCTGAAAATTTAAACATTATGCATTTGAAATGAAAACCAAGAGTAACTGATATTCTAAAACACTGATGCCGCTCAGTCAAAATCACCGCAGCAAAATAAATTGTATTAATGAAAAAAAATTCCTGAGGAGAGACGACCGCAAAATTTCAAAATCGCGGCAAACCACTTTGCAAGGTCGATTGTCTAAACTTTGAAAGAATTGCAGTTGTTACAAAGTTCTGATTTTAAAATAATAATCCTAAACCGATTAGACTCTTTGTCACGAAGCAGTTGTTTGCATTAGAAATAAATTTCACGGCCTGGTTAGATCAATTTTCGGAACCTATTAATCAAGTCCGTTTTCACTTACACGCGTATGATCTATCATTAGAATTATGATAATTGAAACCACTTGTAAATGATTTTCTTTCCGGTGTCATTTTAACCACTTCAAAATAATTGCAATATGAAAAACAGATAAATGTTATTCTTCCTACATAGCTAAAAAATCCCCAACATCTATAGCAAAATGCATTTTGTCTTTTTATCATCTCTTGATTTCTAGTGAAACAAAGCAATAAAAATAGAGGTGTTTCATATTCAGGAAGAGATCGTTAGGTTGACTTTTAAACCTCGTAAGACACAGATATAGAAACAAGTCTCTTGCGTTAGAGCTATAGTTTGTTAAAAAAGATTCTACTTTCAAAATCTAAAAATATTTTGAATTAAATGCTAAATACTGCTTCACGTAGTTTGATGGAGCACAGTTTGAATTTATCGAACTAAAGCATGCAGCTCCCTTTTGTTTAGCATCAGGGATATCACAAGGTATCCGAAATGTTAGAGAAAAAATTTACACAGAAACAAATTACAAAGGTAGCATTGAGTTGATGTATTTGAAGCACCATACGTAGAAATAAATTTAGAGAAAAAAGTGGCCGAAGCAGCAGCAGCAACTCACAGTGGTAGTAGTAGTAGTAGTAGTAGTAGTAGTAGTAGTAGTAGTAGTAGTAGTAGTAGTAGTAGTAGTAGTAGTAGTAGTTGTAGTAGTAGTAGTGGTAGAAGTGGTAGTAGTGGTAGTAGTGGTAGTAGTAGTAGTAGTAGTAGTAGTAGTAGTAGTAGTAGTAGTAGTAGTAGTAGTAGTAGTAGTAGTGGTAGTGGTAGTAGTAGTAGTAGTAGTAGTAGTAGTAGTAGTAGTAGTAGTAATTGTGCAATTTGAGTAATAGTATTAGGAATAGAATTTTTTTCACCATATAACTTTTTTCCCGATGCAATTGTTTAATGATTTTTTTAAATAGCTTTTGAACTCCCTTGACGTGTACGAAAAAAGAAAAAAGTGAGGCGTCTTAAGAAGATAGATAGATCTATGGCTTCGTCATTGACCATCGCCTGGAATGCAACAACGTTGACAAGACCAAAAAGCCTTTTGAATATCTTTGAGTACATCCTGTGTTTAGATATTGTTGGATTTATCAGCGGTAGTCTTAGCCTTTTCGGCATCGTTACAAACCTTATCAACTTGAGGACTTTCATGAAGATGGGTGTTACTGGAGACGGTGTATCTTTGGCTTTCTTTCTACTCGCAAAATCCGATCTAGGTATTTGCTGCAGCTCCTTGATCATCTGTGCGATGTCTTATCTTGTCAATCTAGAATTAAAAGATATTTTGTCATTTAATTTAGACCCAGCTAATACCACCAGTCCAAAGTTTATTATACGAGTTGATCCAACTCTCATTGGAATTTTCGCTGTGAGTATGATGAAAGTCTTCAGTATCACAACAGTCCTCATAACTCTCTACATAGTTGTTACTCGATGTCTGTGCGTCACGCGGCCTCTCCAGTTCAGGAATATTGTTTCTGTCAAGAAAACAATCATTGCAGTAAGTAGCTTTTTCCTCTTTGCCCTGGGCTCTCGCCTTCCAATTTGGTCTCACATGGGCGCACCAATGACATTTAACCCAATCTACAACGCATCTAGACCTATGCTGTGGCTCCATCCCAATTGCAAACTTATCAAAGACATTATAACGTTTTGCTGCTATCAGATGATCACTGCAGGAACTCAAATCGCTTTAATTGTTTGTGTGATAATCATGGCCAGACGTCTAAGAGAGGCACATAAATTCAGAAAGAGTGCATCAGTTGCAAAAGAGTTTTCGGGTATCAATGAGTACAAAAGTAACAACTCCAGTTTGAAACTAAACACTAAGGATGCCCGTATCATACAGCAACTGATTGTTATTTCCTCAGTTTTTGTTATTTGTAATATACCAAAGCTAACAAGAAATATCAGCACAATAAGTTTTCCTTCTTTTCGCATTGGGGGCACTTACCAATCTTTTTATTACATTGCTAGTATCATAGTCAACATTTGCGATGTTTTAAACTCCAGCACTAATGTGTTTGTGTACTATAGATACAATTCAAGTTTTAGAAAAAAGTGTTCGTTTTGTTAAACCATGGGAATCATTTTTACTGTCAGAGGTAAAAGTCGTAACGGATCAACCAAGGCTTAGTGGACAAGGCTGGACAAAGTTGATAACATAACAGATAAAATAGTTAGTAAAACAACATTACTGTAAAGTTTGAAACAAGCCAAAATTATGGCACATTCATGTGCCGTATGCTGACTCACGGCTGTCAAATAAAAGATCGGTTTTATGAAAAGAATAGCAAAAACCTTATTAATTTACCAATCATGAAACGTCAAAATTTATTTAGTGGTATATCATTATTTAAATAAAGACATCGGCGTATAACAAAATCTCGATACTTGGTACTTTTTTGAACGTATATAATTATATGGATGTTAATTAGATCATTTTTTTAAAGACATCTAGGTACGGAGAGGGGGTCAAGAAAATTAATCTTTTCTAAGCTGATATCGACACAGAGAAATGGGTCCTTCTCAACACATGCCGACGATTTTTCGTTGGGAATGAGCCTTGCATATTGACAAAATCACCTTTAAGATGCACCAATAAACCTGCAGTTCAGGCTGCTATTATTTCATATTATATTTATTTTAAAATTTAACCGCCTAAATTAGCTCTACCTTCACTCAATGAACGTTATTATTTTCCTGACTTGCACTCTTTTTGCGCAGACTAATTTTGATTTTTGTACAACCTTCTAACATTTCAAGGCACGAACCGTTTTATTATACTATTTTTTTTTTTGATAACTAATTTTTTTTCATTAATGCCTCTGCAAACATTTGAATCAGTTTTAACTTTTTTTTCTTTTCTTCTGAGAAGGAACATTATTGTTATCTACTTTTTAGGTGATTTCACAGCTCAAAAAATATTAAGCTTCTCCTCACATTGAAAAATTCAATATCATCTGCAAGTTTGCGATCATTAGAAGTCCTATAAAGAGAGATACGCTGAGAGCTTGTTGAAACAATAATTATCTCAACTCTACAAACGGCTCTAGAAATAGACACGTGGGTCTAACAGTTAATAGAAAAGTAGGTCTACAAAAACAAAACAAAAAAACACCTCCCAGAGTTCTCATAAATTCTGTACAATTTAGTCGTTTAAGGTTATCTATTCACAGCTAAAAAGAAAAAAAACTTTAATTGGAAAGACAATTGCAAAAAAATTATTAATACTTGAAGTTATTTATGGTGATGATGATGATAATGATGATGGTAGTGATGATGATCATGATGATGATGATAATGATGATGGTGATGATGATGATGATGGTGATGATGATAATGATGGTTGTGATGATGATGATGATGATGATGATGATGATAATGATGATAGTGATGATGATGATGATGATAATGATGATGGTGATGATGATAAAGCTAATACTTTCTTTTTATATGTGAAAGTAGGTTATTCGACTAAATTCTGTTGAAATTCGTGCTACCTGTACGACTAAGTAAAAGGAAACAAAGTGAGAATCGGCAGGGGAAAATTGATGAGTTTAAGGAGTTGCTGCCTACCCTGAAGCATGCATCGTCGTATTTCTTAGGATTTTAGACAATATAATTCCTCCCATCCCAAAGCAATTTTGAGACTTTTCAGATCCAGTTAACTATCAATCTTTAGCTCTCACAACTGTCTCTGCAAGATATTAAATAAAATGTTCAATAGCCCTTTAGAATGAGTACAGAAATACAAAAATCTCAGCTGTTGTCCATTTGCAGTCTTTAAGCCTCCTTTGTTTTGAACAGATTTCCTAAGAAAACAATTGGCAGGCGATTTCTTTAATCCCCCAGCACCATTCTCAGCCGGCACAGCTGGATTATTCTAGATTTTTGATCAGCTCCAAGTATTTTCCTCTTTTGAAGCTGTGTTTTAGTATTCAGTTGGAATGAGGAAGATGAGTGATTCACAATATCTAGCCCGAGTTTCTTTTCCTGATTTTTATGGGACGGTTGAACAATTCCGGAAAATATGCTGAAATCTTCCTGTTGTCTTAACTGCGTAGGAATCTTTTCCTTTTGTAAGTTGATTTGACGTATCTTTATAGACTTGGTATTTTCTCTGTAAGGAATACCATTTCTAACTTCCAGCAGGCAGATTCTTTTGTATCCTAGCTGTTTTTATGTTTAAGATAAATCTTTAAGCGGCCTCTTATGTCTCTAGATGTAGCGCCCTTTCGTGATGGCTGCCTTGAAAGAGCTTAAGACACCCTCAGTAGTCTGTCTGCCTTGACACAATAAGCATGCTATGCCTCAGGTGTTACGTGCCATACATATCATGTATCTTTGTTCACGTTACAGAAAGTAATGGAACTATAAAACTTGCATTCGTCGTAATTATTGAAGCTAAATATATTCTTCTCATGTTTAAGTTAAGTATAATATTTTAGCAAAATGCTTTTATACTGCCTTTTAGTTCACTCAGAATGAATGATTAAACTTTCATGATAATAATAATTTTTAAAAATTTGTTCCCACTATTTGGGCTTCTTTCTTCATTTTTTTAAGCCAACCGTATAAGTTTTTTATATAATTGCTATTTTCCACCTCTTCTCGTGTGCAATAGATTTATAAATTTGAAGACAGATTGTCCATAAAATACCAGAACTCCAGGCGTTGGCAGGTCAAGCCAAGAGAGTAATGGTCAAACAGATGAAGAGTCCGTGTGGAAAATTTTAGGTGGAATAAAGATATTGTGAAACTAGACGATATACCCTGCTTTGTTTGGATAAAGTACAAACATGTATCAACGTAACACGATTCTCTGCGCTCTTCAATGCAAAGAATCACACAGGTTAAATGAGCTTAAAGGTATCTTATCTCTTTCGACTGTTTTGGACGAAAGCTCTGAAATCCTTATTTGAATGGTTCTTTTTGTTGCAATGAGTTTAACCAAGACTGAAGAGATCGCAAGTTTTGTTTTGCTTAAAATTTATTTTCTTGAATAGTTCACTGAACATATTTTTGTTTTTAGCAAAAGTTTTAGCTGGATCGTATTTATAATTTTTATTATTGGTAATGGTTAAACACTCTTCTTTAAGATATGCTTTTAGAATTGTTTCATTTACCTTTTCATTTTTCTCATCCTTTACTTCACAGACTTAGTTGAAAAATGAATATTCAACCAATAAACATAATATATTATTGATACAAAGTTTTTTTTTCGTTTGTTACATAATAATCTTAGCATGTCTGTGCTTTTAGGCATTCATTTAATTTTGAAGGATAGGGTTCGAAAAAAACTTTTTTTCTCCTCTGAATTTCTCGCTTACACTTTTAGGAGAAGCACGACACTCATGGGATGTTTCTCTTCTGTTTATGTAGAGGAATCGCTTTTTTGCTGCTTCTAAACTATTTTTTCAGTAGAATTCCTAGTCTGCGTATTCAAACTGCAATTTAGTTTTAGTATTGTATTGCTTGCATATGGTCTAGAAAAGTTCCAATCTGCTCTTTAAAATTACATAAAAAGTAGTAAAATTTGAAGGTTTCACATAAGTGAGGAATGATATTGCGTAATTGTCCCTTCCACAAAGATCATCATAAATGAATCAGAAAAAAATTGAATACAATAGAGAGTGAAGCCATTAATATCCAGTATCGAAAAGGTGGAATATTTAGAATTCAAAAGAGCAAAAAGAATTCGTCCATTTTGTCCCTTCCATCCAATCAAGGATGTCCCCACAAGGGAGAACGTGTATTAAAGTCACAAAGAATTAGACATGTTTTGAAACGGTGACTTACGTGAATTTCTAATGAGTTTTTTTAAAGTAAAATAATACCAAGAGGTAAAAAAAAAAAAAGCAAACCGACAGCACGTGTCTTCTCAAGGGTCATCATAGCTGCAATAGAATTCGCAGAATGATAGCTAGATAAACAGAGAGATAGATAGATAGACAGATAGATAGATAGATAGATAGATAGGTAAATAGAGAAAGATAGAGAGACAGACAGAAAGAGAGAGAGAGAGAGAGAGAGAGAGAGAGAGAGAGAGAAGAAGAAGAAGAAGAAGAAGAAGAAGAAGAAGAAGAAGAAGAAGAAGAAGAAGAAGAAGAAGAAGAAGAAGAAGAAGAAGAAGAAGAAGAAGAAGAAGAAGAAGAAGAAGAAGAAGAAGAAGAAGAAGAAATAGACATGCAGACTTTGTAAAGCGACATGGTGACACAGACAAGATAATCCAAGTTTTATCTTTATGTAGTCGTATGCCCGTTTGCAATATGCTTTTTTATTCACACTGTTTTTATTGATATAAAAGTCTCCTTTATCATTTGAAGCACCAAGGCACTAAATAAATCTACAAACCCGCTTTCCCTTTATTTCAATTATGTACTAGTAAGACACACTATGTCATCTTAAATTGTACGTCTTGGTGAATGCTAGGCAAATTTCGAACAAGGAACTAATGTGACCACTCATTAAGTAGTTAAATTCTCCACTTATGTCTTAGATATTACAGGAAATTTTCGAATAAAAAATTGTTGTGATTACTTCTAAAATGGTTAAGCTATGCATTTAGGAAGGCTGTAAGACTAACAAAACCTGGTAGGGAGTCTGTCCATCTGTTCTTTGTTAGAATGTAACTTAATAATATTGCCTCTATTAGAATGAAAAATGCACAGACACAAGATAGACAGTTATTGGTTTAATGATCTGGTGTTTTTCTTTTAGGGTGTTGTTAGAGGACAATGTAAAAACACAACGTTCAATACAGTTCGCAATTTTCTCCAAAAAGATCGATAAGGATTTCGCATTATTTTGCTGACTATAAGAATTTGTATGATTCACAAAAAATTGTTTTCTTTACCAATGTAATAGGGAAATTATTTGAACTAACTATATCTAAATATGACTTGGGACCTTAACTAGGTAATGCCATTCTAATTCAAGCCGCATGCATGTAGAAAAGCTCCTCAACTAACTTTGTTTTTAGTTATATCCGTTAGCTAAACTTTGATAATTAATTCTGTGAAAATCAGTCTTTAAATTCGAAAAATAGAAACTTTGCTACTCACATTTTCAAGTCTACGATTATATAAAGATGAATGAATCATCAATCGGTAAATATTTACAGAAGAAGACTTCATTGCAAACACTGTTGCTTATTCTGAGCTACCACCTTTTCCCAAATCGGAGGAATCCGGGACAAACATAACTTCATCACAGGCTCCACATTTAACTCAACATCATGGCACCGTCACCAGCTCCACATTTAACTCAACATCATTGCACCGTCACCAGCCCCACATTTAACTCAACATCATGGCACCGTCACCAGCTCCACATTTAACTCAACATCATTGCACCGTCACCAGCTCCACATTTAACTCAACATCATTGCACCGTCACCAGCTCCACATTCAACTCAACATCATTGCACCGTCACCAGCTCCACATTCAACTCAACATCATGGCACCGCGATCAGATCCACATTCAAATCAACGTCTTTCACCGTTACCAGATTGACATTCAACTCAACATCTTTCACCGTTACCAGATTGACATTCAACTCAACATCTTTCACCATTACCAGATTGACATTCAACTCAACATCTTTCACCGTTGCCAGATTGACATTCAACTCAACATCTTTCACCGTTATCAGATTGACATTCAACTCAACATCTTTCACCGTCACCAGCTCCACATTCAACTCAACATCATTGCACCGTCACCAGCTCCACATTCAACTCAACATCATGGCACCGCGATCAGATCCACATTCAACTCAACGTCTTTCACCGTTACCAGATTGACATTCAACTCAACGTCTTTCACCGTTACCAGATTGACATTCAACTCAACGTCTTTCACCTTTACCAGATTGACATTCAACTCAACATCTTTCACCGTTACCAGATTGATATTCGACCTAACATCTTGCACCGTTACCAGATTGACATTCATCTCGACATCTTGCACCGTCATCAGCTTCACATTCAACTCACCATCTCTACTTACAACTGAAAATCTTGGGCAGACGCAAGTTTCACCTTAGGCTTCTCAATACGTACTGCCTCATTCCAGTCTCAACATGCAGAGTGCAGTGCTGTAGCAACACACCCAGACGTAAACATAAAAAAGGACTACACGGCAATCGTAATTCGTGGGAGATAGGAAATTTTTTTTTCGCTCAATTGCAATTATGTGTAGAATCAGACTGCTGAATGTCGGCACCTATATCTTTGGATACCCGCAGCGGCGGTTGTCTTTGAACTATCAATTAATTGAAACGGCTGAAGCCGACTGATTCAAGGGGTCTTTGGCTATCTACATGACGAATAGAATAAACAACACAAATCAATTGCGAAACGTGATGCATGCTAAGTGAACTGCATATTATTGCTACGATGGCGGAGATATTCATAAAACCATTGTTGGAATAAATGGACGACAAGAATGTATTGAAGTGTACATGGTGTTTAAGATCACGAAACTGATAAAGGTCTTATTTTAGAATTCCTGAAATGGAGTTAAAGCAGCGAGTGTTTTTAAAATGGTTGAGGTGAATGATACTTTTAAAGTGAGCGCAGTTTGTGAAAGATAGAGACAAAGAATTGAGACCTATGAAGTTGTCAGAGAAAAAGATACCACAGGCAGAAATAAGAAAGAGGCGATGTCATGTGCCAACTGTGTTGACAGCAATGCCCCCAAAAATTGATTTAGAGAGGTCTTTAAAAAAAAGTCCATAAGAAAATCTTGTAAGCCATCTCCCCAAAACAAAGTAAGAAAATTACTTTTTTTTAGAAAACTGGTCATGTCTAACATACAATGACGTGCCAAAATCCATGGCACAGACTCTTCTGCTCACTGTGGGCACGTGATAAGTGTGTAGGCAAGACAATCATGAGCACCAAATCTTATGTGTGTGAACTTACATTTCCGGTATAGGAATGTGTTTTGTGAATTAAGTTTATAATATACATTGTATAATTATGTTGGCGAGTGGACTCTCTAATAAATAGAAAAACTACTAAAAATAAGGATTTGCTGTGACAACTAACTTACTCAATTCAAACACGCATATAATGTTGAAATAGACAAATTTATTGAGTAGAAATAATATTGCTTGCTAGCAAAAACAAAAGAAATGGAAATTTAAGACGTTAAAAAACTTAGAGAGATTTATAGAACTCCAAACTCCAAATAATTTCAATTTTTGAAATATCCACCAAAATATCAATCAAACAGGGGCTCAAAAACCTAAAGATAAAAAACCCATCATAGAAGTGGATCTCTGAAAGAATTACATGTATGATCCTAAATATTAATACCAAAATATTAAAATTCCTGAAAAAACCCAAAAGTAAAACAGGTTACACAATAAAAAGTCAATATCAACCCACTTACTAAAGTCAACCATAAATAGAAGTTAACTATTTGTCATCGGCTGTTACAACCCCACCCCCCACCCCCCCACCCCCCCCCCCAAAAAAAAAAAAAAAGGAAAAAAAGGAAAAGTAAATGTAAACTATAAGTTAAACTCAATCATAAACTAAAATTAGAATTCAGCTCTTTCAAAACAAGATGAACCCAATTATTAAAAGTGATAGTGAACTATTTCAGAATTAAACGTCAACTATCTAAAAAACCAAAATATCAAAAAGTATATGCAGACTATCGGGTA